>JBBPBR010000306.1:0-48554 GCA_037974775.1 Cicer pinnatifidum
TTCAATTAGGGTTTTTAACCAACCTTGTGCATCCAATAAGTTCATTTGTGTCATTGGTTGAACATTTAGGTCATTTTCGTCCTCCCTAGGCTTATTCTTGTCCAATTAGGGTTTTTAACCAACCTTGTGCATCCAATAAGTTCATTTGTGTCAATGGTGGAACATTTAGGTCATTTACGTCCTCCCTAGTCTTATTCTTGTCCAATTATGGTTTTCATGCAATCTTGTGCATCCAATGGGTGTGTTTGTGTCATTGGACGAACATTTAGGTCATTTTCGTCCTCCCAAGGCTTATTCTTGTCCAATTAGGGTTTTTAACCAATCTTGTGCATACAATAAGTTCATTTGTGTCATTGGATGAACATTTAGGTCATTTTCGTCCTCACTAGTCTTATTCTTGTCTAATTAGGGTTTTTAACCAATCTTGTGCATCCAATAAGTTCATTTGTGTCATTGGATGAACATTTAGGTCATTTTCGTCCTCCCTAGGCTTATTCTTGTCCAATTAGGGTTTTTAACCAATCTTGTGCATCCAATAAGTTCATTTGTGTCATTGGATGAACATTTAGGTCATTTTCGTCCTCCCTAGGCTTATTCTTGTCCAATTAGGGTATTATGTAATCTTGTGCATCCAATAGGTGTGTTTGTGTCATTGGACGAACATTTAGGTCATTTTCGTCCTCCCTAGGCTTATTCTTGTCCAATTAGGGTTTTTATGCAATCTTGTGCATCCAATAGGTGTGTTTGTGTAATTGGAGGATTATTTAGGACATTTTCGTCCTCCCTAGGCTTATTCTTGTCCAATTAGGGTTTTTAATCAATCTTGTGCAACCAATAAGTTCATTTGTGTCATTGGATGAACATTTAGGTCATTTTCGTCATCCCTAGGCTTATTCTTGTCCAATTAGGGTTTTTAACCAATCTTGTGCATCCAATAAGTTCATTTGTGTCATTGGATGAACATTTAGGTCATTTTCGTCCTCCCTAGGCTTATTCTTGTCCAATTAGGGTTTTTATGCAATCTTGTGCATCCAATAGGTGTGTTTGTTTCATTGGACGAACATTTAGGTCATTTTCGTCCTCCCTAGGCTTATTCTTGTCCAGTTAGGGTTTTTAACCAATCTTGTGCATCCAATAAGTTCATTTGTGTCATTCGATGAACATTTATGTCATTTTCGTCCTCCCTAGGCTTATTCTTGTCTAATTAGGGTTTTTAACCAATCTTGTGCATCCAATAAGTTCATTTGTGTCATTGGATGAACATTTAGGTCATTTTCGTCCTCCCTAGGCTTATTCTTGTCCAATTAGGGTTTTTAACCAATCTTGTGCATCCAATAAGTTCATTTGTGTCATTGGATGAACATTTAGGTCATTTTCGTCCTCCCTATGTTTATTCTTGTCCAATTAGGGTTTTTAACCGACCTTGTGCATCCAATAAGTTCATTTGTGTCATTGGTGGAACATTTAGGTCATTTACGTCCTCCCTAGTCTTATTCTTGTCCTATTAGGGTTTTTATGCAATCTTGTGCATCCAATAGGTTGTTTGTGTCATTGGACGAACATTTAGGTCATTTTCGTCCTCCCTAGGCTTATTCTTGTCCAATTAGGGTTTTTAACCAATCTTGTGCATACAATAAGTTCATTTGTGTCATTGGATGAACATTTAGGTCATTTTCGTCCTCCCTAGTCTTATTCTTGTCCAATTAGGGTTTTAAGCAATCTTGTGCATCCAATATGTGTGTTTGTGTCATTGGATGAACATTTAGGTAATTTTCGTCCTCCCTATGCTTATTCTTGTCCAATTAGGGTTTTTAATCAATCTTGTGCATCCAATAAGTTCATTTGTGTCATTGGTGGAACATTTAGGTCATTTACGTCCTCCCTAGTCTTATTCTTGTCCAATTAGGGTTTTTATGCAATCTTGTGCATCCAATAGGTGTGTTTGTGTCGTTGGACGAACATTTAGGTCATTTTCGTCCTCCATAGGCTTATTCTTGTCCAATTAGGGTTTTTAACCAACCTTGTGCATCCAATAAGTTCATTTGTGTCATTGGTTGAACATTTAGGTCATTTTCGTCCTCCCTAGGCTTATTCTTGTCCAATTAGGGTTTTTAACCAACCTTGTGCATCCAATAAGTTCATTTGTGTCATTGGTGGAACATTTAGGTCATTTACGTCCTCCCTAGTCTTATTCTTGTCCAATTAGGGTTTTAAGCAATCTTGTGCATGCAATATGTGGGTTTGTGTCATTGGATGAACATTTAGGTCATTTTCGTCCTCCCTATGCTTATTCTTGTCCAATTAGGGTTTTTAACCAATCTTGTGCATCCAATAAGTTCATTTGTGTCATTGGATGAACATTTAGGTCATTTTCGTCCTCCCTATTCTTATTCTTGTCCAATTAGGGTTTTTATGCAATCTTGTGCATCCAATAGGTGTGTTTGTTTCATTTGACGAACATTTAGGTCATTTTCGTCCTCCCTAGGCTTATTCTTGTCCAATTAGGGTTTTTAACCAACCTTGTGCATCCAATAAGTTCATTTGTGTCATTGGTGGAACATTTAGGTCATTTACGTCCTCCCTAGTCTTATTCTTGTCCAATTAGGGTTTTAAGCAATCTTGTGCATCCAATATGTGGGTTTGTGTCATTGGATGAACATTTAGGTCATTTTCGTCCTCCCTATGCTTATTCTTGTCCAATTAGGGTTTTTAACCAATCTTGTGCATCCAATAAGTTCATTTGCGTCATTGGATGAACATTTAGGTCATTTTCGTCCTCCCTAGTCTTATTCTTGTCCAATTAGGGTTTTAAGCAATCTTGTGCATCCAATATGTGTGTTTGTGTCATTGGATGAACATTTAGGTAATTTTCGTCCTCCTTATGCTTATTCTTGTCCAATTAGGGTTTTTAACCAATCTTGTGCATACAATAAGTTCATTTGTGTCATTGGATGAACATTTAGGTCATTTTCGTCCTCCCTAGTCTTATTCTTGTCCAATTAGGGTTTTTAAGCAATCTTGTGCATCCAATAGGTGTGTTTGTGTCATTGGAGGAACATTTAGGTCATTTTCGTCCTCCCTAGTCTTATTCTTGTCCAATTAGGGATTTTATGCAATCTTGTGCATCCAATAGGTGTGTTTGTGTCATTGGACGAACATTTAGGTAATTTTCGTCCTCCCTAGGCTTATTCTTGTCCAATTAGGGTTTTTAACCAATCTTGTGCTTCCAATAAGTTCATTTGTGTCATTGGATGAACATTTAGGTCATTTTCGTCCTCCCTAGTCTTATTCTTGTCCAATTAGGGTTTTAAGCAATCTTGTGCATCCAATATGTGTGTTTGTGTCATTGGAGGAACATTTAGGTCATTTTCATCCTCCCTAGGCTTATTCTTGTCCAATTAGGGTTTTTAACCAACCTTGTGCATCCAATAAGTTCATTTGTGTCATTGGTGGAACATTTAGGTCATTTACGTCCTCCCTAGTCTTATTCTTGTCCAATTAGGGTTTTTATGCAATCTTGTGCATCCAATAGGTGTGTTTGTGTCATTGGATGAACATTTAGGTCATTTTCGTCCTCCCAAGTCTTATTCTTGTCGAATTAGGGTTTTTATGCAATCTTGTGCATCCAATAGGTGTGTTTGTGTCATTGGAGGAACATTTAGGTCATTTTCGTCCTCCCTAGTCTTACTCTTGTCCAATTAGGGTTTTTATGCAATCATGTGCATCCAATAGGCGTGTTTGTGTCATTGGTTGAACATTTAGGTCATTTTCGTCCTCCCTAGGCTTATTCTTGTCCAATTAGGGTTTTTAACCAATCTTGTGCATCCAATAAGTTCATTTGTGTCATTGGATGAACATTTAGGTCATTTTCGTCCTCCCTAGTCTTAGTCTTGTCCAATTAGGGTTTTAAGCAATCTTGTGCATCCAATATGTGTGTTTGTGTCATTGGATGAACATTTAGGTCATTTTCGTCCTCCCTAGGCTTATTCTTGTCCAATTTGGGTTTTTAACCAATCTTGTGCATACAATAAGTTCATTTGTGTCATTGGATGAACATTTAGGTCAATTTCGTCCTCCCTAGTCTTATTCTTGTCCAATTAGGGTTTTTATGCAATCTTGTGCATCGAATAAGTTCATTTGTGTCATTGGATGAACATTTAGGTCATTTTCGTCCTCCCTAGGCTTATTCTTGTCCAATTAGGGTTTTTAACCAATCTTGTGCATCCAATAAGTTCATTTGTGTCATTGGATGAACATTTAGGTCATTTTCGTCCTCCCTAGGCTTATTCTTGTCCAATTAGGGTTTTTAACCAATTTGTGCATCCAATAAGTTCATTTGTGTCATTGGTTGAACATTTAGGTCATTTTTGTCCTCCCTAGGCTTATTCTTGTCCAATTAGGGTTTTTAACCAATCTTGTGCATCCAATAAGTTCATTTGTGTCATTGGATGAACATTTAGGTCATTTTCGTCCTCCCTAGGCTTATTCTTGTCCAATTAGGGTATTATGTAATCTTGTGCATCCAATAGGTGTGTTTGTGTCATTGGACGAACATTTAGGTCATTTTCGTCCTCCCTAAGCATATTCTTGTCCAATTAGGGTTTTTATGCAATCTTGTGCATCCAATTGGTGTATTTTTGTCATTGGACGAACATTTAGGTCATTTTCGTCCTCCCTAGGCTTATTCTTGTTCAATTAGGGTTTTTAACCAACCTTGTGATCCAATAAGTTCATTTGTGTCATTGGTTGAACATTTAGGTCATTTTTGTCCTCCCTAGGCTTATTCTTGTCCAATTAGGGTTTTTAACCAATCTTGTGCATCCAATAAGTTCATTTGTGTCATTGGATGAACATTTAGGTCATTTTCGTCCTCCCTAGGCTTATTCTTGTCCAATTAGGGTATTATGTAATCTTGTGCATCCAATAGGTGTGTTTGTGTCATTGGACGAACATTTAGGTCATTTTCGTCCTCCCTAAGCTTATTCTTGTCCAATTAGGGTTTTTATGCAATCTTGTGCATCCAATTGGTGTATTTTTGTCATTGGACGAACATTTAGGTCATTTTCGTCCTCCCTAGGCTTATTCTTGTTCAATTAGGGTTTTTAACCAACCTTGTGCATCGAATAAGTTCATTTGTGTCATTGGTTGAACATTTAGGTCATTTTTGTCCTCCCTAGGCTTATTCTTGTCCAATTAGGGTTTTTAACCAATCTTGTGCATCCAATAAGTTCATTTGTGTCATTGGATGAACATTTAGGTCATTTTCGTCCTCCCTAGGCTTATTCTTGTCCAATTAGGGTATTATGTAATCTTGTGCATCCAATAGGTGTGTTTGTGTCATTGGACGAACATTTAGGTCATTTTCGTCCTCCCTAAGCTTATTCTTGTCCAATTAGGGTTTTTATGCAATCTTGTGCATCCAATTGGTGTATTTTTGTCATTGGACAAACATTTAGGTCATTTTCGTCCTCCCTAGGCTTATTCTTGTTCAATTAGGGTTTTTAACCAACCTTGTGCATCCAATAAGTTCATTTGTGTCATTGGTTGAACATTTAGGTCATTTTCGTCCTCCCTAGGCTTATTCTTGTCCAATTAGGGTTTTTAACCAACCTTGTGCATCCAATAAGTTCATTTGTGTCATTGGTGGAACATTTAGGTCATTTACGTCCTCCCTAGTCTTATTCTTGTCCAATTAGGGTTTTCATGCAATCTTGTGCATCCAATGGGTGTGTTTGTGTCATTGGACGAACATTTAGGTCATTTTCGTCCTCCCTAGGCTTATTCTTGTCCAATTAGGGTTTTTAACCAATCTTGTGCATCCAATAAGTTCATTTGTGTCATTGGATGAACATTTAGGTTATTTTCGTCCTCCCTAGTCTTATTCTTGTCCAATTAGGGTTTTTATGCAATCTTGTGCATCCAATAGGTGTGTTTGTGTCATTGGAGGAACATTTTGGTCATTTTCGTCCTCCCTAGTCTTATTCTTGTCCAATTAGGGATTTTATGCAATCTTGTTCATCCAATAGGTGTGTTTGTGTCATTGGACGAACATTTAGGTCATTTTCGTCCTCCCTAGGCTTATTCTTGTCCAATTAGGGTTTTTAACCAATCTTGTGCATACAATAAGTTCATTTGTGTCATTGGATGAACATTTAGGTCATTTTCGTCCTCCCTAGTCTTATTCTTGTCCAATTAGGGTTTTTATGCAATCTTGTGCATCCAATAGGTGTGTTTGTGTCATTGGAGGAACATTTAGGTCATTTTCGTCCTCCCTAGTCTTATTCTTGTTCAATTAGGGTTTTTAACCAATCTTGTGCATCCAATAAGTTCATTTGTGTCATCGGTTGAACATTTAGGTCATTTTCGTCCTCCCTAGGCTTATTCTTGTCCAATTAGGGTTTTTAACCAACCTTGTGCATCCAATAAGTTCATTTGTGTCATTGGTGGAACATTTAGGTCATTTACGTCCTCCCTAGTCTTATTCTTGTCCAATTAGGGTTTTTATGCAATCTTGTGCATCCAATAGGTGTGTTTGTGTCATTGGAGGAACATTTAGGTCATTTTCGTCCTCCCTAGTCTTATTCTTGTCCAATTAGGGTTTTTATGCAATCTTGTGCATCCAATAGGTGTGTTGGTGTCATTGGAGGAACATTTAGGTCATTTTCGTCCTCCCTAGTCTTATTCTTGTCCAATTAGGGTTTTTATGCAATCTTGTGCATCCAATAGGTGTGTTTGTGTCATTGGACGAACATTTAGGTCATTTTCGTCCTCCCTAGGCTTATTCTTGTCCAATTAGGGTTATTAACCAATCATGTGCATCCAATAAGTTCATTTGTGTCATTGGATGAACATTTAGGTCATTTTCGTCCTCCCTAGGCTTATTCTTGTCCAATTAGGGTTTTTAACCAATCTTGTGCATCCAATAAGTTCATTTGTGTCATTGGATGAACATTTAGGTCATTTTCGTCCTCCCTAGTCTTATTCTTGTCCAATTAGGGTTTTTATGCAATCTTGTGCATCCAATAGGTGTGTTTGTGTCATTGGAGGAACATTTAGGTCATTTTCGTCCTCCCTAGTCTTATTCTTCTCCAATTAGGGTTTTAAGCAATCTTGTGCATCCAATATGTGGGTTTGTGTCATTGGATAAACATTTAGGTCATTTTCGTCCTCCTTATGCTTATTCTTGTCCAATTAGGGTTTTTAACCAATCTTTTGCATCCAATAAGTTCATTTGTGTCATTGGATGAACATTTAGGTCATTTTCGTCCTCCCTAGGCTTATTCTTGTCCAATTAGGGTTTTTATGCAATCTTGTGCATCCAATAGGTGTGTTTGTGTCATTGGACAAACATTTAGCTCATTTTCGTCCTCCCTAGGCTTATTCTTGTCCAATTAGGGTTTTTAACCAATCTTGTGCATCCAATAAGTTCATTTGTGTCATTGGATGAACATTTAGGTCATTTTCGTCCTCCCTAGTCTTATTCTTGTCCAATTAGGGTTTTTATGCAATCTTGTGCATCCAATAGGTGTGTTTGTGTCATTGGAGGAACATTTAGGTCATTTTCGTCCTCCCTAGTCTTATTCTTGTCCAATTAGGGATTTTATGCAATCTTGTGCATTCAATAGGTGTGTTTGTGTCATTGGACGAACATTTAGGTCATTTTCGTCCTCCCTAGGCTTATTCTTGTCCAATTAGGGTTTTTAACCAATCTTGTGCTTCCAATAAGTTCATTTGTGTCATTGGATGAACATTTAGGTCATTTTCGTCCTCCCTAGTCTTATTCTTGTCCAATTAGGGTTTTAAGCAATCTTGTGCATCCAATATGTGTGTTTGTGTCATTGGATGAACATTTAGGTAATTTTCATCCTCTCTATGCTTATTCTTGTCAAATTAGGGTTTTTAATCAATCTTGTGCATCCAATAAGTTCATTTGTGTCATTGGATGAACATTTAGGTCATTTTCGTCCTCCCTAGGCTTATTCTTGTCCAATTAGGGTTTTTAACCAATCTTGTGCATCCAATAAGTTCATTTGTGTCATTGGATGAACATTTAGGTCATTTTCGCCCTACCTATGCTTATTCTTGTCCAATTAGGGTTTTTAACCAATCCTGTGCTTCCAATAAGTTCATTTGTGTCATTGGATGAACATTTAGGTCATTTTCGTCCTCCCTAGTCTTATTCTTGTCCAATTAGGGTTTTTATGCAATTTTGTGCATCCAATAGGTGTGTTTGTGTCATTGGTGGAACATTTAGGACAGTTTCGTCCTCCCTAGTCTTATTCTTGTCCATTTAGGGTTTTTATGCAATATTGTGCATCCAATAGGTGTGTTTGTCTCATTAAACGAACATTTAGATCATTTTCGAACTCCCTAGGCTTATTCTTGTCCAATTAGGGTTTTTAACCAACCTTGTGCATCCAATAAGTTCATTTGTGTCATTGGATGAACATTTAGGTCATTTTCGTCCTCCCTAGGCTTATTCTTGTCCAATTAGGGTTTTTAACCAATCTTGTGCATCCAATAAGTTCATTTGTGTCATTGGATGAACATTTAGGTCATTTTCGCCCTACCTATGCTTATTCTTGTCCAATTAGGGTTTTTAACCAATCCTGTGCTTCCAATAAGTTCATTTGTGTCATTGGATGAACATTTAGGTCATTTTCGTCCTCCCTAGTCTTATTCTTGTCCAATTAGGGTTTTTATGCAATTTTGTGCATCCAATAGGTGTGTTTGTGTCATTGGTGGAACATTTAGGACATTTTCGTCCTCCCTAGTCTTATTCTTGTCCAATTAGGGTTTTTATGCAATATTGTGCATCCAATAGGTGTGTTTGTCTCATTAAACGAACATTTAGATCATTTTCGAACTCCCTAGGCTTATTCTTGTCCAATTAGGGTTTTTAACCAACCTTGTGCATCCAATAAGTTCATTTGTGTCATTGGATGAACATTTAGGTCATTTTCGTCCTCCCTAGGCTTATTCTTGTCCAATTAGGGTTTTTAACCAATCTTGTGCATCCAATAAGTTCATTTGTGTCATTGGATGAACATTTAGGTCATTTTCGCCCTACCTATGCTTATTCTTGTCCAATTAGGGTTTTTAACCAATCCTGTGCTTCCAATAAGTTCATTTGTGTCATTGGATGAACATTTAGGTCATTTTCGTCCTCCCTAGGCTTATTCTTGTCCAATTAGGGTTTTTATGCAATTTTGTGCATCCAATAGGTGTGTTTGTGTCATTGGTGGAACATTTAGGTCATTTTCGTCCTCCCTAGTCTTATTCTTGTCCAATTAGGGTTTTTATGCAATCTTGTGCATCCAATAGGTGTGTTTGTCTCATTAAACGAACATTTAGATCATTTTCGAACTCCCTAGGCTTATTCTTGTCCAATTAGGGTTTTTAACCAACCTTGTGCATCCAATAAGTTCATTTGTGTCATTGGATGAACATTTAGGTCATTTTCGTCCTCCCTAGGCTTATTCTTGTACAATTAGGGTTTTTAACCAATCTTGTGCATCCAATAAGTTCATTTGTGTCATTGGATGAACATTTAGGTCATTTTCGTCCTCCCTAGTCTTATTCTTGTCCAATTAGGGTTTTTATGCAATCTTGTGCATCCAATAGGTGTGTTTGTGTCATTGGAGGAACATTTAGGTCATTTTCGTCCCCCCTAGTCTTATTCTTGTCCAATTAGGGTTTTTATGCAATCTTGTGCATCCAATAGGTGTGTTTGTGTCATTGGACGAACATTTAGGTCATTTTCGTCCTCCCTAGGCTTATTCTTGTCCAAGTAGGGTTTTTAACCAATCTTGTGCATCCAATAAGTTCATTTGTGTCATTGGATGAACATTTAGGTCATTTTCGTCATCCCTAGTCTTATTCTTGTCCAATAAGGGTTTTTTTTGCAATCTTGTGCATCCAATAGGTGTGTTTGTGTCATTGGAGGAACATTTAGGTCATTTTCGTCCTCCCTAGTCTTATTCTTGTCCAATTAGGGTTTTTATGCAATCTTGTGCATCCAATAGGTGTGTTTGTGTCATTGGAGGAACATTTAGGTCATTTTCGTCCTCCCTAGTCTTATTCTTGTCCAATTAGGGATTTTATGCAATCTTGTGCATCCAATAGGTGTGTTTGTGTCATTGGACGAACATTTAGGTCATTTTCGTTCTCCCTAACCTTATTCTTGTCCAATTAGGGTTTTTAACCAATCTTGTGCATCCAATAAGTTCATTTGTGTCATTGGATGACCATTTTGGTCATTTTCGTCCTCCCTAGGCTTATTCTTGTCCAATTAGGGTTTTTAACCAATATTGTGCATCCAATAAGTTCATTTGTGTCATTGGATGAACATTTAGGTCATTTTCGTCCTCCCTAGGCTTATTCTTGTCCAATTAGGGTTTTTAACCAATCTTGTGCATCCAATAAGTTCATTTGTGTCATTGGATGAACATTTAGGTCATTTTCGTCCTCCCTAGTCTTATTCTTGTCCAATTAGGGTTTTTATGCAATCTTGTGCATCCAATAGGTGTGTTTGTGTCATTGGAGGAACATTTAGGTCATTTTCGTCCTCCCTGGTCTTATTCTTGTCCAATTTGGGAATTTATGCAATCTTGTGCATCCAATAGGTGTGTTTGTGTCATTGGAGGAACATTTAGGTCATTTTCGTCCTCCCTAGGCTTATTCTTGTCCAATTAGGGTTTTTATGCAATCTTGTGCATCCAATAGGTGTGTTTGTGTCATTGGATGAACATTTAGGTCATTTTCGTACTCCCTAGGCTTATTCTTGTCCAATTAGGGTTTTTAACCAATCTTGTGCATCCAATAAGTTCATTTGTGTCATTGGATGAACATTTAGGTCATTTTCGTCCTCCCAAGGCTTATTCTTGTCCAATTAGGGACTTTAACCAATCTTGTGCATCCAATAAAATCATTTGTGTCATTGGATGAACATTTAGGTCATTTTCGTCCTCCCTAGGCTTATTCTTGTCCAATTAGGGTTTTTAACCAATCTTGTGCATCCAATAAGTTCATTTGTGTCATTGGATGAACATTTAGGTCATTTTCGTCCACCTTAGGCTTATTCTTGTCCAATTAGGGTTTTTAACCAATCTTGTGCATCCAATAGGTGTGTTTGTGACATTGGATGAACATTTAGGTCATTTTCGTCCTCCCTAGGCTTATTCTTGTCCAATTAGGGTTTTTAACCAATCTTGTGCATCCAATAAGTTCATTTGTGTCATTGGATGAACATTTAGGTCATTTTCGTCCTCCCTAGGCTTATTCTTGTCAAATTAGGGGTTTTAACCAATCTTGTGCATCCAATAAGTTCATTTGTGTCATTGGATGAACATTTAGGTCATTTTCGTCCTCCCTAGGCTTATTCTTGTCCAATTAGGGTTTTTAACCAATCTTGTGCATCCAATAAGTTCATTTGTGTCATTGGATGAACATTTAGGTCATTTTCGTCCTCCGTATGCTTATTCTTGTTTAATTAGGGTTTTTAACCAATCTTGTGCATCCAATAAGTTCATTTGTGTCATTGGATGAACATTTAGGTCATTTTCGTCCTCCCTAGTCTTATTCTTGTCCAATTAGGGTTTTTATGCAATCTTGTGCATCCAATAGGTGTGTTTGTGTCATTGGAGGAACATTAAGGTCATTTTCGTCCTCCTTAATCTTATTCTTGTCCAATTAGGGTTTTTATGCAATCTTGTGCATCCAATAGGTGAGTTTGTGTAATTGGAGGAACATTTAGGTCATTTTCGTCCTCCCTAGGCTTATTCTTGTCCAATTAGGGTTTTTAATCAATCTTGTGCATCCAATAAGTTCATTTGTGTCATTGGATGAACATTTAGGTCATTTTCGTCCTCCCTAGTCTTATTCTTGTCTAATTAGGGTTTTTAACCAATCTTGTGCATCCAATAAGTTCATTTGTGTCATTGGATGAACATTTAGGTCATTTTCGTCCTCCCTAGTCTTATTCTTGTCCAATTAGGGTTTTAAGCAATCTTGTGCATCCAATATGTGTGTTTGTGCCATTGGAAGAACATTTAGGTAATTTTTGTCCTCCCAATGCTTATTCTTGTCCAATTAGGGTTTTTAACAAATCTTGTGCATACAATAAGTTCATTTGTGTCATTGGATGAACATTTAGGTCATTTTCGTCCTCCCTAGTCTTATTCTTGTCCAATTAGGGTTTTTATGCAATCTTGTGCATCCAATAGGTGTGTTTGTATCATTGGACGAAATTTTAGGTCATTTTCGTCCTCCCTAGGCTTATTCTTGTCCAATTAGGGTTTTTAACCAATCTTGTGCATCCAATAAGTTCATTTGTGTCATTCGATGAACATTTAGGTCATTTTCGTCCTCCCTAGTCTTATTCTTGTCCAATTAGGGTTTTAAGCAATCTTGTGCATCCAATATGTGTGTTTGTGTCATTGGAAGAACATTAAGGTAATTTTCGTCCTCCCAATGCTTATTCTTGTCCAATTAGGGTTTTTAACAAATCTTGTGCATACAATAAGTTCATTTGTGTCATTGGATGAACATTTAGGTCATTTTCGTCCTCCCTAGTCTTATTCTTGTCCAATTAGGGTTTTTATGCAATCTTGTGCATCCAATAGGTGTGTTTGTGTCATTGGGGGAACATTTAGGTCATTTTCGTCCTCCCTAGTCTTATTCTTGTCCAATTAGGGATTTTATGCAATCTTGTGCATCCAATAGGTGTGTTTGTGTCATTGGACGAACATTTAGGTCATTTTCGTCCTCCCTAGGCTTATTCTTGTCCAATTAGGGTTTTTAACCAATCTTGTGCATACAATAAGTTCATTTGTGTCATTGGATGAACATTTAAGTCATTTTCGTCCTCCCTAGTCTTATTCTTGTCCAATTAGGGTTTTTATGCAATCTTGTGCATCCAATATGTGTGTTTGTGTCGTTGGAGGAACATTTAGGTCATTTTCGTCCTCCCTAGTCTTATTCTTGTCCAATTAGGGATTTTATGCAATCTTGTGCATCCAATAGGTGTGTTTGTGTCAATGGACGAACATTTAGGTCATTTTCGTCCTCCCTAGGCTTATTCTTGTCCAATTAGGGTTTTTAACCAATCTTGTGCTTCCAATAAGTTCATTTGTGTCTTTGGATGAACATTTAGGTCATTTTCGTCCTCCCTAGTCTTATTCTTGTCCAATTAGGGTTTTAAGCAATCTTGTGCATCCAATATGTGTGTTTGTGTCATTGGATGAACATTTAGGTAATTTTCGTCCTCCCTATGCTTATTCTTGTCCAATTAGGGTTTTTAATCAATCTTGTGCATCCAATAAGTTCATTTGTGTCATTGGATGAACATTTAGGTCATTTTCGTCCTCCCTAGTCTTATTCTTGTCCAATTAGGGTTTTTATGCAATCTTGTGCATCCAATAGGTGTGTTTGTGTCATTGGAGGAACATTTAGGTCATTTTCGTCTTCCCTAGTCTTATTCTTGTCCAATTAGGGTTTTAAGCAATCTTGTGCATCCAATATGTGGGTTTGTGTCATTGGATGAACATTTAGGTCATTTTCGTCCTCCCTATGCTTATTCTTGTCCAATTAGGGTTTTTAACCAATCTTGTGCATCCAATAAGTTCATTTGTGTCATTGGATGAACATTTAGGTAATTTTCGTCCTCCCTATGCTTATTCTTGTCCAATTAGGGTTTTTAATCAATCTTGTGCATCCAATAAGTTCATTTGTGTCATTGGATGAACATTTAGGTCATTTTCGTCCTCCCTAGTCTTCTTCTTGTCCAATTAGGGTTTTTATGCAATCCTGTGCATCCAATAGGTGTGTTTGTGTCATTGGAGGAACATTAAGGTCATTTTCGTCCTCCTCAATCTTATTCTTGTCCAATTAGGGTTTTTATGCAATCTTGTGCATCCAATAGGTGTGTTTGTGTAATTGGAGGAACATTTAGGTCATTTTCGTCCTCCCTAGGCTTATTCTTGTCCAATTAGGGTTTTTAATCAATCTTGTGCATCCAATAAGTTCATTTGTGTCATTGGATGAACATTTAGGTCATTTTCGTCATCCCTAGGCTTATTCTTGTCCAATTAGGGTTTTTAACAAATCTTGTGCATACAATAAGTTCATTTGTGTCATTGGATGAACATTTAGGTCATTTTCGTCCTCCCTAGTCTTATTCTTGTCCAATTAGGGTTTTTATGCAATCTTGTGCATCCAATAGGTGTGTTTGTGTTATTGGAGGAACATTTAGGTCATTTTCGTCCTCCCTAGTCTTATTCTTGTTGAATTAGGGTTTTTAACAAATCTTGTGCATACAATAAGTTCATTTGTGTCATTGGATGAACATTTAGGTCATTTTCGTCCTCCCTAGTCTTATTCTTGTCCAATTAGGGTTTTTATGCAATCTTGTGCATCCAATAGGTGTGTTTGTGTTATTGGAGGAACATTTAGGTCATTTTCGTCCTCCCTAGTCTTATTCTTGTTGAATTAGGGTTTTTATGCAATCTTGTGCATCCAATAGGTGTGTTTGTGTCATTGGAGGAACATTTAGGTCATTTTCGTCCTCCCTAGTCTTATTCTTGTCCAATTAGGGTTTTTATGCAATCTTGTGCATCCAATAGGTGTGTTTGTGTCATTGGAGGAACATTTAGGTCATTTTCGTCCTCCCTACTCTTATTCTTGTCCAATTAGGGTTTTTATACAATCTTGTGCATCCAATAGGTGTGTTTGTGTCATTGGACGAACATTTAGGTCATTTTCGTCCTCCCTAGGCTTATTCTTGTCCAATTAGGGTTTTTAACCAATCTTGTGCATCCAATAAGTTCATTTGGGTCATTGGATGAACATTTAGGTCATTTTCGTCCTCCCTAGGCTTATTCTTGTCCAATTAGGGTATTATGTAATCTTGTGCATCCAATAGGTGTGTTTGTGTCATTGGACGAACATTTAGGTCATTTTCGTCCTCCCTAGGCTTATTCTTGTCCAATTAGGGTTTTTATGCAATCTTGTGCTTCCAATTGGTGTATTTTTGTCATTGGACGAACATTTAGGTCATTTTCGTCCTCCCTAGGCTTATTCTTGTTCAATTAGGGTTTTTAACCAACCTTGTGCATCCAATAAGTTCATTTGTGTCATTGGTTGAACATTTAGGTCATTTTCGTCCTCCCTAGGCTTATTCTTGTCCAATTAGGGTTTTTAACCAATCTTGTGCGTCCAATAAGTTCATTTGTGTCATTGGATGAACATTTAGGTCATTTTCGTCCTCCCTAGGCTTATTCTTGTCCAAATAGGGTTTTTAACCAACCTTGTGCATCCAATAAGTTCATTTGTGTGATTGGTGGAACATTTAGGTCATTTTCGTCCTCCCTATGCTTATTCTTGTCCAATTAGGGTTTTTAACCAATCTTTTGCATCCAATAAGTTCATTTGTGTCATTGGATGAACATTTAGGTCATTTTCGTCCTCCCTAGGCTTATTCTTGTCCAAGTAGGGTTTTTAACCAATCTTGTGCATCCAATAAGTTCATTTGTGTCATTGGTTGAACATTTAGGTCATTTTCGTCCTCCCTAGGCTTATTCTTGTCCAATTAGGGTTTTTAACCAACCTTGTGCATCCAATAAGTTCATTTGTGTCATTGGTGGAACATTTAGGTCATTTACGTCCTCCCTAGTCTTATTCTTATCCAATAAGGGTTTTTATGCAATCTTGTGCGTCCAATAGGTGTGTTTGTGTCATTGGAGGAACATTTAGGTCATTTTCGTCCTCCCTAGTCTTATTCTTGTCCAATTAGGGTTTTTAACCAATCTTGTGCATCCAATAAGTTCATTTGTGTCATTGGATGAACATTTAGGTCATTTTCGTCCTCCCTAGTTTTATTCTTGTCCAATTAGGGTTTTTATGCAATCTTGTGCATCCAATAGGTGTGTTTGTGTCATTGGACGAACATTTAGGTCATTTTGGTCCTCCCTAAGCTTATTCTTGTCCAATTAGGGTTTTTAACCAATCTTGTGCATCCGATAAGTTCATTTGTGTCATTGGATGAACATTTAGGTAATTTTCGTCCTCCCTAGGCTTATTCTTGTCCAATTAGGGTTTTCAACCAATCTTGTGCATCCAATAAGTTCATTTGTGTCATTGGATGAACATTTAGGTCATTTTCGTCCTCCCTAGGCTTATTCTTGTCCAATTAGGGTTTTTAACCAATCTTGTGCATCCAATAAGTTCATTTGTGTCATTGGATGAACATTTAGGTCATTTTCGTCCTCCCTAGTCTTATTCTTGTCCAGTTAGGGTTTTAAGCAATCTTGTGCCTCCAATATGTGTGTTTGTGTCATTGGATGAACATTTAGGTCATTTTCGTCGTCCCTATGCTTATTCTTGTCCAATTAGGGTTTTTAACCAATCTTGTGCATCCAATAAGTTCATTTGTGTCATTGGAGGAACATTTAGGTCATTTTCGTCCTCCCTAGTCTTATTCTTGTCCAATTAGGGTTTTTATGCAATCTTGTGCATCCAATAGGTGTGTTTGTCTCATTGGACGAACATTTAGGTCATTTTCGTCCTCCCTAGGCTTATTCTTGGCCAATTAGGGTTTTTAACCAATCTTGTGCATCCAATAAGTTCATTTGTGTCATTGGATGAACATTTAGGTCATTTTCGTCCTCCCTAGTCTTATTCTTGTCCAATTAGGGTTTTTATGCAATCTTGTGCATCCAATAGGTGTGTTTGTGTCATTGGAGGAACATTTAGGTCATTTTCGTCCTCCCTAGTCTTATTCTTGTCGAATTAGGGTTTTTATGAAATCTTGTGCATCCAATAGGAGTGTTTGTGTCATTGGAGGAACATTTAGGTCATTTTCGTCCTCCCTAGTCTTATTCTGGTCCAATTAGGGTTATTATGCAATCTTGTGCATCCAATAGGTGTGTTTGTGTCATTGGACGAACATTTAGGTCATTTTCGTCCTCCCTAGGCTTATTCTTGGCCAATTAGGGTTTTTAACCAATCTTGTGCATCCAATAAGTTCATTTGTGTCATTGGATGAACATTTAGGTCATTTTGGTCCTCCCAAGTCTTATTCTTGTCCAATTAGGGTTTTTATGCAATCTTGTGCATCCAATAGGTGTGTTTGTGTCATTGGAGGAACATTTAGGTCATTTTCGTCCTCCCTAGTCTTATTCTTGTCCAATTAGGGTTTTTATGCAATCTTGTGCATCCAATAGGTGTGTTTGTGTCATTGGACGAACATTTAGGTCATTTTTTTCCTCCCTAGGCTTATTCTTGTCCGATTAGGGTTTTTAACCAATCTTGTGTATCCAATAAGTTCATTTGTGTCATTGGATGAACATTTAGGTCATTTTCGTCCTCCCTAGTCTTATTCTTGTCCAATTAGGGTTTTAAGCAATCTTGTGCATCCAATATGTGGGTTTGTGTCATTGGATGAACATTTAGGTCATTTTCGTCCTCCCTATGCTTATTCTTGTCCAATTAGGGTTTTTAACCAATCTTGTGCATCCAATAAGTTCATTTGTGTCATTGGATGAATATTTAGGTCATTTTCGTCCTCCCTAATCTTATTCTTGTCCAATTAGGGTTTTTATGCAATCATGTGCATCCAATAGGTGTGTTTGTGTCATTGGACGAACATTTAGGTCATTTTCGTCCTCTCTAGGCTTATTCTTGTCCAATTAGGGTTTTTAACCAATCTTGTTTATCCAATAAGTTCATTTGTGTCATTGGATGAACATTTAGGTCATTTTCGTCCTCCCTAGTCTTATTCTTGTCCAATTAGGGTTTTAAGCAATCTTGTGCATCCAATATGTGGGTTTGTGTCATTGGATGAACATTTAGGTCATTTTCGTCCTCCCTATGCTTATTCTTGTCCAATTAGGGTTTTTAACCAATCTTGTGCATCCAATAAGTTCATTTGTGTCATTGGATAAACATTTAGGTCATTTTCGTCCTCCCTATTCTTATTCTTGTCCAATTAGGGTTTTTATGCAATCTTGTGCATCCAATAGGTGTGTTTGTTTCATTGGACGAACATTTAGGTCATTTTCGTCCTCCCTAGGCTTATTCTTGTCCAGTTAGGGTTTTTAACCAATCTTGTGCATCCAATAAGTTCATTTGTGTCATTCGATGAACATTTAGGTCATTTTCGTCCTCCCAAGGCTTATTCTTTTCTAATTAGGGTTTTTATCCAATCTTGTGCATCCAATAAGTTCATTTGTGTCATTGGATGAACATTTAGGTCATTTTCGTCCTCCCTAGTCTTATTCTTGTTGAATTAGGGTTTTTATGCAATCTTGTGCATCCAATAGGTGTGTTTGTGTCATTGGAGGAACATTTAGGTCATTTTCGTCCTCCCTACTCTTATTCTTGTCCAATTAGGGTTTTTATGCAATCTTGTGCATCCAATAGGTGTGTTTGTGTCATTGGACGAAATTTTAGGTCATTTTCGTCCTCCCTAGGCTTATTCTTGTTCAATTAGGGTTTTTAACCAACCTTGTGCATCCAATAAGTTCATTTGTGTCATTGGTTTTACATTTAGGTCATTTTCGTCCTCCCTAGGCTTATTCTTGTCCAATTAGGGTTTTTAACCAACCTTGTGCATCCAATAAGTTCATTTGTGTCATTGGTGGAACATTTAGGTCATTTACGTCCTCCCTAGTCTTATTCTTGTGCAATTAGGGTTTTAAGCAATCTTGTGCATCCAATATGTGGGTTTGTGTCATTGGATGAACATTTAGGTCATTTTCGTCCTCCCTATGCTTATTCTTGTCCAATTAGGGTTTTTAACCAATCTTGTGCATCCAATAAGTTCATTTGTGTCATTGTATGAACATTTAGGTCATTTTCGTCCTCCCTATTCTTATTCTTGTCCAATTAGGGTTTTTATGCAATCTTGTGCATCCAATAGGTGTGTTTGTTTCATTGGACGAACATTTAGGTCATTTTCGTCCTCCCTAGGCTTATTCTTGTCCAGTTAGGGTTTTTAACCAATCTTGTGCATCCAATAAGTTCATTTGTGTCATTCGATGAACATTTAGGTCATTTTCGTCCTCCCTAGGCTTATTCTTGTCTAATTAGGGTTTTTAACCAATCTTGTGCATCCAATAAGTTCATTTGTGTCATTGGATGAACAATTAAGTCATTTTCGTCCTCCCTAGGCTTATTCTTGTCCAATTAGGGTTTTTAACCAATCTTGTGCATCCAATAAGTTCATTTGTGTCATTGGATGAACATTTAGGTCATTTTCGTCCTCCCTAGGCTTATTCTTGTCCAATTAGGGTTTTTAACCAATCTTGTGCATCCAATAAGTTCATTTGGGTCATTGGATGAACATTTAGGTCATTTTCGTCATCCCTAGGCTTATTCTTGTCCAATTAGGGTATTATGTAATCTTGTGCATCCAATAGGTGTGTTTGTGTCATTGGACGAACATTTAGGTCATTTTCGTCCTCCCTAGGCTTATTCTTGTCCAATTAGGGTTTTTATGCAATCTTGTGCATCCAATTGGTGTATTTTTGTCATTGGACGAACATTTAGGTCATTTTCGTCCTCCCTAGGCTTATTCTTGTTCAATTAGGGTTTTTAACCAACCTTGTGCATCCAATAAGTTCATTTGTGTCATTGGTTGAACATTTAGGTCATTTTCGTCGTCCCTAGGCTTATTCTTGTCCAATTAGGGTTTTTAACCAACCTTGTGCATCCAATAAGTTCATTTGTGTCATTGGTGGAACATTTAGGTCATTTACGTCCTCCCTAGTCTTATTCTTGTCCAATTAGGGTTTTCATGCAATCTTGTGCATCCAATGGGTGTGTTTGTGTCATTGGACGAACATTTAGGTCATTTTCGTCCTCCCTAGGCTTATTCTTGTCCAATTAGGGTTTTTATGCAATCTTGTGCATCCAATTGGTGTATTTTTGTCATTGGACGAACATTTAGGTCATTTTCGTCCTCCCTAGGCTTATTCTTGTTCAATTAGGGTTTTTAACCAACCTTGTGATCCAATAAGTTCATTTGTGTCATTGGTTGAACATTTAGGTCATTTTTGTCCTCCCTAGGCTTATTCTTGTCCAATTAGGGTTTTTAACCAATCTTGTGCATCCAATAAGTTCATTTGTGTCATTGGATGAACATTTAGGTCATTTTCGTCCTCCCTAGGCTTATTCTTGTCCAATTAGGGTATTATGTAATCTTGTGCATCCAATAGGTGTGTTTGTGTCATTGGACGAACATTTAGGTCATTTTCGTCCTCCCTAAGCTTATTCTTGTCCAATTAGGGTTTTTATGCAATCTTGTGCATCCAATTGGTGTATTTTTGTCATTGGACGAACATTTAGGTCATTTTCGTCCTCCCTAGGCTTATTCTTGTCCAATTAGGGTTTTTAACCAACCTTGTGCATCCAATAAGTTCATTTGTGTCATTGGATGAACATTTAGGTCATTTTCGTCCTCCCTAGGCTTATTCTTGTCCAATTAGGGTATTATGTAATCTTGTGCATCCAATAGGTGTGTTTGTGTCATTGGACGAACATTTAGGTCATTTTCGTCCTCCCTAGGCTTATTCTTGTCCAATTAGGGTTTTTATGCAATCTTGTGCATCCAATAAGTTCATTTGTGTCATTGGATGAACATTTAGGTCATTTTCGTCCTCCCTAGGCTTATTCTTGTCCAATTAGGGTTTTTAACCAATCTTGTGCATCCAATAAGTTCATTTGTGTCATTGGACGAACATTTAGGTCATTTTCGTCCTACCTAGGCTTATTCTTGTCCAATTAGGGTTTTTATGCAATCTTGTGCATCCAATAAGTTCATTTGTGTCATTGGTTGAACATTTAGGTCATTTTCGTCCTCCCTAGGCTTATTCTTGTCCAATTAGGGTTTTTAACCAATCTTGTGCATCGAATAAGTTCATTTGTGTCATTGGATGAACATTTAGGTCATGTTTTTCCTCCCTAGGCTTATTCTTGTCCAATTAGGGTTTTTAACCAATCTTGTGCTTCCAATAAGTTCATTTGTGTCATTGGATGAACATTTAGGTCATTTTCGTCCTCCCTAGTCTTATTCTTGTCCAATTAGGGTTTTAAGCAATCTTGTGCATCCAATATGTGTGTTTGAGTCATTGGATGAACATTTAGGTCCTTTTCGTCCTCCCTATGCTTATTCTTGTCCAATTAGGGTTTTTAACCTATCTTGTGCATACAATAAGTTCATTTGTGTCATTGGATGAACATTTAGGTCATTTTCGTCCTCCCTAGTCTTATTCTTGTCCAATTAGGGGTTTTATGCAATCTTGTGCATCCAATAGGTGTGTTTGTGTCATTGCAGGAACATTTAGGTCATTTTCGTCCTCCCTTGTCTTATTCTTGTCCAATTAGGGTTTTTATGCAATCTTGGGCATCAAATAGGTGTGTTTGTGTCATTGGACGAAATTTTAGGTCATTTTCGTCCTCCCTAGGCTTATTCTTGTCCAATTAGGGTTTTTAACCAATCTTGTGCATCCAATAAGTTCATTTGTGTCATTCGATGAACATTTAGGTCATTTTCGTCCTCCCTAGTCTTATTCTTGTCGAATTAGGGTTTTTATGCAGTCTTGTGCATCCAATAGGTGTGTTTGTGTCATTGGAGGAACATTTAGGTCATTTTCGTCCTCCCTAGTCTTATTCTTGTCCAATTAGGGTTTTTATGCAATCTTGTGCATCCAATAGGTGTGTTTGTGTCATTGGACGAACATTTAGGTCATTTTCGTCCTCCCTAGGCTTATTCTTGTCCAATTAGGGTTTTAAGCAATCTTGTGCTTCCAATATGTGTGTTTGTGTCATTGGACGAACATTTAGGTAATTTTCGTCCTTCCTATGCTTATTCTTGTCCAATTAGGGTTTTTAACCAATGTTGTGCATACAATAAGTTCATTTGTGTCTATGGATGAACATTTAGGTCATTTTCGTCCTCCCTAGGCTTATTCTTGTCCAATTATGGTTTTTAACCAATCTTGTGCATCCAATAAGTTCATTTGTGTCATTGGAGGAACATTTAGGTCATTTTCGTCCTCCCTAGTCTTATTCTTGTCGAATTAGGGTTTTTATGCAATCTTGTGCATCCAATAGGTGTGTATGTGTCATTGGAGGAACATTTAGGTCATTTTCGTCCTCCCTAGTCTTATTCTTGTCCAATTAGGGTTTTTAACCAATCTTGTGCATCCAATAGGTGTGTTTGTGTCATTGGACGAACATTTAGGTCATTTTCGTCCTCCCAAGTCTTATTCTTGTCCGATTATGGTTTTTATGCAATCTTGTGCATCCAATAAGTTCATTTGTGTCATTGGATGAACATTCAGGTCATTTTCGTCCTCCCTAGTCTTATTCTTGTCCAATTAGGGTTTTATGCAATCTTGTGCATCCAATATGTGGGTTTGTGTCATTGGACGAACATTTAGGTCATTTTCGTTCTCCCTATGCTTATTCTTGTCCAATTAGGGTTTTTAACCAATCTTGTGCATCCAATAAGTTCATTTGTGTCATTGGATGAACATTTAGGTCATTTTCGTCCTCCCTAGTCTTATTCTTGTCCAATTAGGGTTTTTATGCAATCTTGTGCATCCAATAGGTGTGTTTGTGTCATTGGACGAACATTTAGGTCATTTTCGTCCTCCCTAGACTTATTTTTGTCCAATTAGGGTTTTTAACCAATCTTGTGCATCCAATAATTTCATTTGTGTCATTGGATGAACATTTAGGTCATTTTCGTCCTCCCTAGTCTTATTCTTGTCCAATTAGGGTTTTTATGCAATCTTGTGCATCCAATAGGTGTGTTTGTGTCATTGGAGGAACATTTAGGTCATTTTCGTCCTCCCTAGTCTTATTCTTGTCCAATTAGGGTTTTTATGCAATCTTGTGCATCCAATAGGTGTGTTTGTGTCATTGGACGAACATTTAGGTCATTTTCGTCCTCCCTAGGCTTATTCTTGTCCAATTAGGGTTTTTAACCAATCTTGTGCATACAATAAGTTCATTTGTGTCATTGGATGAACATTTAGGTCATTTTCGTCCTCCCTAGTCTTATTCTTGTCCAATTAGTGCTTTTATGCAATCTTGTGCATCCAATAGGTGTGTTTGTGTCATTGGAGGAACATTTAGGTCATTTTCGTCCTCCCTAGTCTTATTCTTGTCGAATTAGGGTTTTTATGCAATCTTGTGCATCCAATAGGTGTGTTTGTGTCATTGGACGAACATTTTGGTCATTTTCATCCTCCCTAGGCTTATTCTTGTCCAATTAGGGTTTTTAACCAATCTTGTGCATCCAATAAGTTCATTTGTGTCATTGAATGAACATTTAGGTCATTTTCGTCCTCCCTAGTCTTATTCTTGTCGAATTAGGGTTTTTATGCAATCTTGTGCATCCAATAGGTGTGTTTGTGTCATTGGAGGAACATTTAGGTCATTTTCGTCCTCCCTAGTCTTATTCTTGTCCAATTAGGGTTTTTATGCAATCTTGAGCATCCAATAGGTGTGTTTGTGTCATTGGACGAACATTTAGGTCATTTTCGTCCTCCCTAGGCTTATTCTTGTCCAATTAGGGTTTTTAACCAATCTTGTGCATCCAATAAGTTCATTTGTGTCATTGGATGAACATTTAGGTCATTTTCGTCCTCCCTAGGCTTATTCTTGTCCAATTAGGGTTTTCAACCAATCTTGTGCATCCAATAAGTTCATTTGTATCATTGGATTAACATTTAGGTCATTTTCGTCCTCCCTATGCTTATTCTTGTCCAATTAGGGTTTTTAACCAATCTTGTGCATCCAATAAGTTCATTTGTGTCATTGGATGAACATTTAGGTCATTTTCGTCCTCCCTAGGCTTATTCTTGTCCAATTAGGGTTTTTAACCAATCTTGTGCATCCAATAAGTTCATTTGTGTCATTGAATGAACATTTAGGTCATTTTCGTCCTCCCTAGGCATGTTCTTGTCCAATTAGGGTTTTTAACCAATCTTGTGCATCCAATAAGTTCATTTGTGTCATTGGATGAACATTTAGGTCATTTTCGTCCTCCCTAGGCTTATTCTTGTCCAATTAGGGTTTTTAACCAATCTTGTGCATCCAATAAGTTCATTTGTGTCATTGGATGAACATTTAGGTCATTTTCGTCCTCCCTAGGCTTATTCTTGTCCAATTAGGGTTTTTAACCAATCTTGTGGATCCAATAAGTTCATTTGTGTCATTGGACGAACATTTAGGTCATTTTCGTCCTCCCTAGGCTTATTCTTGTCCAATTAGGGTTTTTAACCAACCTTGTGCATCCAATAAGTTCATTTGTGTCATTGGTTGAACATTTAGGTCATTTTCGTCCTCCCTAGTCTTATTCTTGTCCAATTAGGGTTTTTATGCAATCTTGTGCATCCAATAGGTTTGTTTGTGTCATTGGACGAAGATTTAGGTCATTTTCGTCCTCCCTAGGCTTATTCTTGTCCAATTAGGGTTTTTAACCAATCTTGTGCATCCAATAAGTTCATTTGTGTCATTGGATGAACATTTAGGTCATTTTCGTCCTCCCTAGTCTTATTCTTGTCCAATTAGGGTTTTTATGCAATCTTGTGCATCCAATAGGTGTGTTTGTGTCATTGGAGGAAAATTTAGGTTATTTTCGTCCTCCCTAGTCTTATTCTTGTCGAATTAGGGTTTTTATGCAATCTTGTGCATCCAATAGGTGTGTTTGTGTCATTGGAGGAACATTTAGGTCATTTTCGTCCTCCCTAGTCTTATTCTTGTCCAATTAGGGTTTTTATGCAATCTTGTGCATCCAATAGGTGTGTTTGTGCCATTGGACGAACATTTAGGTCATTTTCGTCCTCCCTAGGCTTATTCTTGTCCAATTAGGGTTTTTAACCAATCTGGTGCATCCAATAAGTTCATTTGTGTCATTGGATGAACATTTAGGTCATTTTCGTCCTCCCTAGTCTTATTCTTGTCCAATTAGGGTTTTTAACCAATCTTGTGCATCCAATAAGTTCATTTGTGTCATTGGACGAACATTTAGGTCATTTTCGTCATCCCTAGTCTTATTCTTGTCCAATTATGGTTTTAAGCAATCTTGTGCATCCAATATGTGTGTTTGTGTTATTGGATGAACATTTAGGTCATTTTCGTCCTCCCTATGCTTATTCTTGTCCAATTAAGGTTTTTAACCAATCTTGTGCATCCAATAAGTTCATTTGTGTCATTGGATGAACATTTAGGTCATTTTCGTCCTCCCTAGGCTTATTCTTGTCCAATTAGGGTTTTTAACCAACCTTGTGCATCCAATAAGTTCATTTGTGTCATTGGTGGAACATTTAGGTCATTTACGTCCTCCCTATGCTTATTCTTGTCCAATTAGGGTTTTCAACCAATCTTGTGCATCCAATAAGTTCATTTGTGTCATTGGATGAACATTTAGGTCATTTTCGTCCTCCCTAGTCTTATTCTTGTCCAATTAGGGTTTTAAGCAATCTTGTGCATCCAATATGTGTGTTTGTGTCATTGGATGAACATTTAGGTAATTTTCGTCCTCCCTATGCTTATTCTTGTCCAATTAGGGTTTTTTAACCAATCTTGTGCATCCAATAAGTTCATTTATGTCATTGGACGAACATTCAGGTCATTTTCGTCCTCCATAGGCTTATTCTTGTCCAATTAGGGTTTTTATGCAATCCTGTGCATCCAATAGGTGTGTCTGTTGCATTGGACGAACATTTAGGTCATTTTCGTCCTCCCTAGGCTTATTCTTGTCCAATTAGGGTTTTTAACCAACCTTGTGCATCCAATAAGTTCATTTGTGTCATTGGTTGAACATTTAGGTCATTTTCGTCCTCCCTAGGCTTATTCTTGTCCAATTAGGGTTTTTAACCAACCTTGTGCATCCAATAAGTTCATTTGTGTCATTGGACGAACATTTAGGTCATTTTCGTCCTCCCTAGGCTTATTCTTGTCCAATTAGGGTTTTTAACCAATCTTGTGCATCCAATAGGTGTGTTTGTGTCATTGGAGGAACATTTAGGTAATTTTCGTCCTCCCGAGTCTTATTCTTGTCCAATTAGGGTTTTTATGCAATCTTGTACATCCAATAGGTGTGATTTGGTCATTGGAGGAACATTTAGGTCATTTTCGTCCTCCCTAGGCTTATTCTTGTCCAATTAGGGTTTTTAACCAACCTTGTGCATCCAATAAGTTCATTTGTGTCATTAGAGGAACATTTAGGTCATTTTTGTCCTCCCTAGTATTATTCTTGTCCAATTAGGGTTTTTAACCAATCTTGTGCATCCAATAAGTTCATTTGTGTCATTGGATGAACATTTAGGTCACTTTCGTCCTCCCTAGGCTTATTCTTGTCCAATTAGGGTTTTTAACCAATCTTGTGCATCCAATAAGTTCATTTGTGTCATTGGATGAACATTTAGGTCATTTTCGTCCTCCCTAGGCTTATTCTTGTCCAATTAGGGTTTTTAACCAATCTTGTGCATCCAATAAGTTTATTTGTGTCATTGGATGAACATTTAGGTCATTTTCGTCCTCCCTAGGCTTATTCTTGTCCAATTAGGGTTTTTAACCAATCTTGTGCATCCAATAAGTTCATTTGGGTCATTGGATGAACATTTAGGTCATTTTCGTCCTCCCTAGGCTTATTCTTGTCCAATTAGGGTATTATGTAATCTTGTGCATCCAATAGGTGTGTTTGTGTCATTGGACGAACATTTAGGTCATTTTCGTCCTCCCTAGGCTTATTCTTGTCCAATTAGGGTTTTTATGCAATCTTGTGCTTCCAATTGGTGTATTTTTGTCATTGGACGAACATTTAGGTCATTTTCGTCCTCCCTAGGCTTATTCTTGTTCAATTAGGGTTTTTAACCAACCTTGTGCATCCAATAAGTTCATTTGTGTCATTGGTTGAACATTTAGGTCATTTTCGTCCTCCCTAGGCTTATTCTTGTCCAATTAGGGTTTTTAACCAACCTTGTGCATCAAATAAGTTCATTTGTGTCATTGGTGGAACATTTAGGTCATTTACGTCCTCCCTAGGCTTATTCTTGTCCAATTAGGGTTTTCAACCAATCTTGTGCATCCAATAAGTTCATTTGTGTCATTGGATGAACATTTAGGTCATTTTCGTCCTCCCTAGGCTTATTCTTGTCCAATTAGGGTTTTTAACCAATCTTGTGTATCCAATAAGTTTTGTTGTGTCATTGGATGAACATTTAGGTCATTTTCGTCCTCCTTAAGCTTATTCTTGTCCAATTAGGGTTTTTATGCAATCTTGTGCATCCAATAGGTGTGTTTGTGTCATTGGACGAACATTTAGGTCATTTTCGTCCTCCCTAGGCTTATTCTTGTCCAATTAGGGTTTTTATGCAATCTTGTGCATCCAATAGGTTCATTTGTGTCATTGGACGAACATTTAGGTCATTTTCGTCCTCCCTAGGCTTATTCTTGTTCAATTAGGGTTTTTAACCAACCTTGTGCATCCAATGTGTTCATTTGTGCCATTGGTTGAACATTTAGGTCATTTTCGTCCTCCCTAGGCTTATTCTTGTCCAATTAGGGTTTTTAACCAACCTTGTGCATCCAATAAGTTCATTTGTGTCATTGGTGGAACATTTAGGTCATTTACGTCCTCCCTAGTCTTATTCTAGTCCAATTTGGGTTTTTATGCAATCTTGTGCATCCAATAGGTGTGTTTGTGTCATTGGACGAACATTTAGGTCATTTTCGTCCTCCCTAGGCTTATTCTTGTCCAATTAGGGTTTTTATGCAATCTTGTGCATCCAATAAGTTCGTTTGTGTCATTGGTTGAACATTTAGGTCATTTTCGTCCTCCCTAGGCTTATTCTTGTCCAATTAGGGTTTTTAACCAACCTTGTGCATCCAATAAGTTCATTTGTGTCATTGGAGGAACATTTAGGTCATTTTCGTCTTCCCTAGTCTTATTCTTGTCCAATTAGGGTTTTTATGCAATCTTGTGCATCCAATAGACGTGTTTGTTTCATTGGACGAACATTTAGGTCATTTTCGTCCTCCCTAGGCTTATTCTTGTCCAATTAGGGTTTTTAACCAATCTTGTGCATCCAATAAGTTCATTTGTGTCATTGGATGAACATTTAGGTCATTTTCGTCCTCCCTAGGCTTATTCTTGTCCAATTAGGGTTTTTAACCAATCTTGTGCATACAATAAGTTCATTTGTGTCATTGGATGAACATTTAGGTCATTTTCGTCCTCCCTAGTCTTATTCTTGTCCAATTAGGGTTTTTATGCAATCTTGTGCATCCAATAGGTGTGTTTGTGTCATTGGAGGAACATTTAGGTCATTTTCGTCCTCCCTAGTCTTATTCTTGTCCAATTAGGGATTTTATGCAATCTTGTGCATCCAATAGGTGTGTTTGTGTCATTGGACGAACATTTAGGTCATTTTCGTCCTCCCTAGGCTTATTCTTGTCCAATTAGGGTTTTTAACCAATCTTGTGCTTCCAATAAGTTCATCTGTGTCATTGGATGAACATTTAGGTCATTTTCGTCCTCCCTAGTCTTATTCTTGTCCAATTAGGGTTTTAAGCAATCTTGTGCATCCAATATGTGTGTTTGTGTCATTGGATGAACATTTAGGTAATTTTCGTCCTCCCTATGCTTATTCTTGTCCAATTAGGGTTTTTAATCAATCGTGTGCATCCAATAAGTTCATTTGGGTCATTGGATGAACATTTAGGTCATTTTCGTCATCCCTAGGCTTATTCTTGTCAAATTAGGGTATTATGTAATCTTGTGCATCCAATAGGTGTGTTTGTGTCATTGGACGAACATTTAGGTCATTTTCGTCCTCCCTAGTCTTATTCTTGTTGAATTAGGGTTTTTATGCAATCTTGTGCATCCAATAGGTGTGTTTGTGTCATTGGAGGAACATTTAGGTCATTTTCGTCCTCCCTAGTCTTATTCTTGTCCAATTAGGGTTTTTATGCAATCTTGTGCATCCAATAGGTGTGTTTGTGTCATTGGACGAACATTTAGGTCATTTTCGTCCTCCCTAGGCTTATTCTTGTCCAATTAGGGTTTTTAACCAATCTTGTGCATACAATAAGTTCATTTGTGTCATTGGATGAACATTTAGGTCATTTTCGTCCTCCCTAGTCTTATTCTTGTCCAATTAGTGCTTTTATGCAATCTTGTGCATCCAATAGGTGTGTTTGTGTCATTGGAGGAACATTTAGGTCATTTTCGTCCTCCCTAGTCTTATTCTTGTCGAATTAGGGTTTTTATGCAATCTTGTGCATCCAATAGGTGTGTTTGTGTCATTGGACGAACTTTTAGGTCATTTTCGTCCTCCCTAGTCTTATTCTTGTCCAATTAGGGTTTTTATGCAATCTTGTGCATCCAATAGGTGTGTTTGTGTCATTGGAGGAACATTTAGGTCATTTTCGTCCTCCCTAGTCTTATTCTTGTCCAATTAGGGTTTTTATGCAATCTTGTGCATCCAATAGGTGTGTTTGTGTCATTGGAGGAACATTTAGGTCATTTTTGTCCTCCCTAGGCTTATTCTTGTCCAATTCGGGTTTTTAACCAATCTTGTGCATCCAATAGGTGTGTTTGTGTCATTGGAGAAACATTTAGGTCATTTTCGTCCTCCCTAGTCTTATTCTTGTCCAATTAGGGTTTTATGCAATCTTGTGCATCCAATAGGTGTGTTTGTGTCATTGGACGAACATTTAGGTCATTTTCGTCCTCCCTAGTCTTATTCTTGTCCAATTAGGGTTTTTATGCAATCTTGTGCATCCAATAGGTGTGTTTGTGTCATTGGAGGAACATTTAGGTCATTTTCGTCCTCCCTAGTCTTATTCTTGTCCAATTAGGGATTTTATGCAATCTTGTGTATCCAATAGGTGTGTTTGTGTCATTGGTCGAACATTTAGGTCATTTTCGTCCTCCCTAGGCTTATTCTTGTCCAATTAGGGTTTTTAACCAATCTTGTGCATCCAATAAGTTCATTTGTGTCATTGGATGAACATTTAGGTCATTTTCGTCCTCCCTATGCTTATTCTTGTCCAGTTAGGGTTTTCAACCAAACTTGTGCATCCAATAAGTTCATTTGTGTCATTGGATGAACATTTAGGTCATTTTCGTCCTCCCTAGTCTTATTCTTGTCCAATTAGGGTTTTAAGCAATCTTGTGCATCCAATAGGTGTGTTTGTATCATTGGAGGAACATTTAGGTCATTTTCGTCCTCCCTAGTCTTATTCTTGTCCAATTAGGGATTTTATGCAATCTTGTGCATCCAATAGGTGTGTTTGTGTCATTGGACGAACATTTAGGTCATTTTCGTCCTCCCTAGGCTTATTCTTGTTCAATTAGGGTTTTTAACCAACCTTGTGCATCCAATAAGTTCATTTGTGTCATTGGTTGAACATTTAGGTCATTTTCGTCCTCCCTAGGCTTATTCTTGTCCAATTAGGGTTTTTAACCAATCTTGTGCATCCAATAAGTTCATTTGGGTCATTGGATGAACATTTAGGTCATTTTCGTCATCCCTAGGCTTATTCTTGTCCAATTAGGGTATTATGTAATCTTGTGCATCCAATAGGTGTGTTTGTGTCATTGGACGAACATTTAGGTCATTTTCGTCCTCCCTAGGCTTATTCTTGTCCAATTAGGGTTTTTATGCAATCTTGTGCATCCAATTGGTGTATTTTTGTCATTGGACGAACATTTAGGTCATTTTCGTCCTCCCTAGGCTTATTCTTGTTCAATTAGGGTTTTTAACCAACCTTGTGCATCCAATAAGTTCATTTGTGTCATTGGTTGAACATTTAGGTCATTTTCGTCGTCCCTAGGCTTATTCTTGTCCAATTAGGGTTTTTAACCAACCTTGTGCATCCAATAAGTTCATTTGTGTCATTGGTGGAACATTTAGGTCATTTACGTCCTCCCTAGTCTTATTCTTGTCCAATTAGGGTTTTCATGCAATCTTGTGCATCCAATGGGTGTGTTTGTGTCATTGGACGAACATTTAGGTCATTTTCGTCCTCCCTAGGCTTATTCTTGTCCAATTAGGGTTTTTAACCAATCTTGTGCATCCAATAAGCTTATTCTTGTGCATCCAATAGGTGAGTTTGTGTAATTGGAGGAACATTTAGGTCATTTTCGTCCTCCCTAGGCTTATTCTTGTCCAATTAGGGTTTTTAATCAATCTTGTGCATCCAATAAGTTCATTTGTGTCATTGGATGAACATTTAGGTCATTTTCGTCCTCCCTAGTCTTATTCTTGTCTAATTAGGGTTTTTAACCAATCTTGTGCATCCAATAAGTTCATTTGTGTCATTGGATGAACATTTAGGTCATTTTCGTCCTCCCTATTCTTATTCTTGTCCAATTAGGGTTTTTATGCAATCTTGTGCATCCAATAGGTGTGTTTGTTTCATTGGACGAACATTTAGGTCATTTTCGTCCTCCCTAGGCTTATTCTTGTCCAGTTAGGGTTTTTAACAAATCTTGTGCATACAATAAGTTCATTTGTGTCATTGGATGAACATTTAGGTCATTTTCGTCCTCCCTAGTCTTATTCTTGTCCAATTAGGGTTTTTATGCAATCTTGTGCATCCAATAGGTGTGTTTGTGTCATTGGAGGAACATTTAGGTCATTTTCGTCCTCCCTAGTCTTATTCTTGTCCAATTAGGGATTTTATGCAATCTTGTGCATCCAGTAGGTGTGTTTGTGTCATTAGACAAACATTTAGGTCATTTTCGTCCTCCCTAGGCTAATTCTTGTCCAATTAGGGTTTTAAACCAATCTTGGGCATCCAATAAGTTCATTTGTGTCATTGGATGAACATTTAGGTCATTTTCGTCCTCCCTAGTCTTATTCTTGTCCAATTAGGGTTTTTATGCAATCTTGTGCATCCAATAGGTGTGTTTGTGTCATTGGAGGAACATTTAGGTCATTTTTGTCCTCCCTAGTCTTATTCTTGTCCAATTAGGCTTTTTATGCAATCTTGTGCATCCAATATGTGTGTTTGTGTCATTGGATGAACATTTAGGTCATTTTCGTCCTCCATATGCTTATCCTTGTCCAATTAGGGTTTTTAACCAATCTTGTGCATCCAATAAGTTCATTTGTGTCATTGGATGAACATTTAGGTCATTTTCGTCCTCCCTAGTCTTATTCTTGTCCAATTAGGGTTTTTATGCAATCTTGTGCATTCAATAGGTGTGTTTGTGTCATTGGAGGAACATTTAGGTCATTTTCGTCCTCCCTAGTCTTATTCTTGTTGAATTAGGGTTTTTATGCAATCTTGTGCATCCAATAGGTGTGTTTGTGTCATTGGAGGAACATTTAGGTCATTTTCGTCCTCCCTAGTCTTATTCTTGTCCAATTAGGGTTTTAAGCAATCTTGTGCATCCAATATGTGTGTTTGTGTCATTGGAAAAACATTTAGGTAATTTTCGTCCTCCCAATGCTTATTCTTGTCCAATTAGGGTTTTTAACAAATCTTGTGCATACAATAAGTTCATTTGTGTCATTGGATGAACATTTAGGTCATTTTCGTCCTCCCTAGTCTTATTCTTGTCCAATTAGGGTTTTTATGCAATCTTGTGCATCCAATAGGTGTGTTTGTGTCATTGGAGGAACATTTAGGTCATTTTCGTCCTACCTAGTCTTATTCTTGTCGAATTAGGGTTTTTATGCAATCTTGTGCATCCAATAGATGTGTTTGTGTCATTGGAGGAACATTTAGGTCATTTTCGTCCTCCCTAGTCTTATTCTTGTCCAATTAGGGTTTTTATGCAATCTTGTGCATCCAATAGGTGTGTTTGTGTCATTGGACGAACATTTAGGTCATTTTCGTCCTCCCTAGGCTTATTATTGTCCAATTAGGGTTTTTAACCAATCTTGTGCTTCCAATAAGTTCATTTGTGTCATTGGATGAACATTTAGGTCATTTTCGTCCTCCCTAGTCTTATTCTTGTCCAATTTGGGTTTTAAGCAATCTTGTGCATCCAATATGTGTGTTTGTGTCATTGGATGAACATTTAGGTAATTTTCATCCTCCCTATGCTTATTCTTGTCCAATTAGGGTTTTTAATCAATCTTGTGCATCCAATAAGTTCATTTGTGTCATTGGATGAACATTTAGGTCATTTTCGTCCTCCCTAGTCTTATTCTTGTCCAATTAGGGTTTTTATGCAATCTTGTGCATCCAATAGGTGTGTTTGTGTCATTGGAGGAACATTAAGGTCATTTTCGTCCTCCTTAATCTTATTCTTGTCCAATTAGGGTTTTTAACCAATCTTGTGCTTCCAATAAGTTCATTTGTGTCATTGGATGAACATTTAGGTCATTTTCGTCATCCCTAGTCTTATTCTTGTCCAATTAGGGTTTTAAGCAATCTTGTGCATCCAATATGTGTGTTTGTGTCATTGGATGAACATTTAGGTAATTTTCGACCTCCCTATGCTTATTCTTGTCCAATTAGGGTTTTTAACCAATCTTGTGCATACAATAAGTTCATTTGTGTCATTGGATGAACATTTAGGTCATTTTCGTACTCCCTATGCTTATTCTTGTCCAATTAGGGTTTTTATCCAATCTTGTGCATCCAATAAGTTCATTTGTATCATTGGATGAACATTTAGGTCATTTACGTCCTCCCTAGGCTTATTCTTGTCCAATTAGGGTTTTAAGCAATCTTGTGCATCCAATATGTGTGTTTGTGTCATTGGATGAACATTTAGGTAATTTTCGACCTCCCTATGCTTATTCTTGTCCAATTAGGGTTTTTAACCAATCTTGTGCATACAATAAGTTCATTTGTGTCATTGGATGAACATTTAGGTCATTTTCGTCCTCCCTAGTCTTATTCTTGTCCAATTAGGGTTTTTATGCAATCTTGTGCATCCAATAGGTGTGTTTGTGTCATTGGGGGAACATTTAGGTCATTTTCGTCCTCCCTAGTCTTATTCTTGTCGAATTAGGGTTTTTATGCAATCTTGTGCATCCAATAGGTGTGTTTGTGTCATTGGAGGAACATTTAGGTTATTTTCGTCCTCCCTAGTCTTATTCTTGTCCAATTAGGGTTTTTATGCAATCTTGTGTATCCAATAGGTGTGTTTGTGTCATTGGAGGAACATTTAGGTCATTTTCGTCCTTCATAGTCTTATTCTTGTCGAATTAGGGTTTTTATGCAATCTTGTGCATCCAATAGGTGTGTTTGTGTCATTGGAGGAACATTTAGGTTATTTTCGTCCTCCCTAGTCTTATTCTTGTCCAATTAGGGTTTTTATGCAATCTTGTGCATCCAATAGGTGTGTTTGTGTCATTGGACGAACATTTAGGTCATTTTCGTCCTCCTTAAGCTTATTCTTGTCCAATTAGGGTTTTTAACCAATCTTGTGCATCCAATAATTGATTTGTGTCATTGGACGAACATTTAGGTCATTTTCGTCCTCCCTAGTCTTATTCTTGTCCAATTAGGGTTTTTAACCAATCTTGTGCATCCAATAAGTTCATTTGTGTCATTGGAGGAACATTTAGGTCATTTTCGTCCTCCCTAGTCTTATTCTTGTCCAATTAGGGATTTTATGCAAACTTGTGCATCCAATAAGTTCAATTGTGTCATTGGATGAACATTTAGGTCATTTTCGTCCTCCCTAGGCTTATTCTTGTCCAATTAGGGTTTTTAGCCAATCTTGTGCATCAAATAAGTTCATTTTTGTCATTGGAGGAACATTTAGGTCATTTTCGTCCTCTCTAGGCTTATTCTTGTCCAATTAGGGTTTTTAACCAATCATGTGCATCCAATAAGTTGATTTGTGTCATTGGATGAACATTTAGGTCATTTTCGTCCTCCCTAGTCTTATTCTTGTCCAATTAGGGTTTTTATGCAATCTTGTGCATCCAATAGGTGTGTTTGTGTCATTGGAGGAACATTTAGGTCATTTTCGTCCTCCCTAGTCTTATTCTTGTCCAATTAGGGATTTTATGCAATCTTGTGCATCCAATAGGTGTGTTTGTGTCATTGGACGAACATTTAGGTCATTTTCGTCCTCCCTAGGCTTATTCTTGTCCAATTAGGGTTTTTAACCAATCTTGTGCTTCCAATAAGTTCATTTGTGTCATTGGATGAACATTTAGGTCATTTTCGTCCTCCCAAGTCTTATTCTTGTCCAATTAGGGTTTTAAGCAATCTTGTGCATCCAATATGTGTGTTTGTGTCATTGGATGAACATTTAGGTAATTTTCGTCCTCCCTATGCTTATTCTTGTCCAATTAGGGTTTTTAATCAATCTTGTGCATCCAATAAGTTCATTTGTGTCATTGGATGAACATTTAGGTCATTTTCGTCCTCCCTAGTCTTATTCTTGTCCAATTAGGGTTTTTATGCAATCTTGTGCATCCAATAGGTGTGTTTGTGTCATTGGAGGAACATTAAGGTCATTTTCGTCCTCCTTAATCTTATTCTTGTCCAATTAGGGTTTTTATGCAATCTTGTGCATCCAATAGGTGTGTTTGTGTAATTGGAGGAACATTTAGGTCATTTTCGTCCTCCCTAGGCTTATTCTTGTCCAATTAGGGTTTTTAATCAATCTTGTGCATCCAATAAGTTCATTTGTGTCATTGGATGAACATTTAGGTCATTTTCGTCATCCCTAGGCTTATTCTTGTCCAATTAGGGTTTTTAACCAATCTTGTGTATCCAATAAGTTCATTTGTGTCATTGGATGAACATTTAGGTCATTTTTCGTCCTCCCTAGGCTTATTCTTGTCCAATTAGGGTTTTTAACCAATCTTGTGCATCCAATAAGTTCATTTGTGTCATTGGTTGAACATTTAGGTCATTTTCGTCCTCCCTAGTCTTATTCTTGTCCAATTAGGGTTTTAAGCAATCTTGTGCATCCAATATGTGTGTTTGTGTCATTGGATGAACATTTAGGTCATTTTCGTCCTCCCTAGTCTTATTCTTGTCCAATTAGGGTTTTTATGCAATCTAGTGCATCCAATAGGTGTGTTTGTGGCATTGGACGAACATTTAGGTCATTTTCGTCATCCATAGGCTTATTCTTGTCCAATTAGCGTTTTTAACCAATCTTTTGCATCCAATAAGTTCATTTGTGTCATTGGATGAACATTTAGGTCATGTTTTTCCTCCCTAGTCTTATTCTTGTCCAATTAGGGTTTTAAGCAATGTTGTGCATCCAATATGTGTGTTTGTGTCATTGGAAGAACATTTAGGTCATTTTCGTCCTCCCTATGCTTATTCTTGTCCAATTAGGGTTTTTATCCAATCTTGTGCATACAATAAGTTCATTTGTATCATTGGATGAACATTTAGGTCATTTTCGTCCTCCCTAGTCTTATTCTTGTCCAATTAGGGTTTTTATGCAATCTTGTGCATCCAATAGGTGTGTTTGTGTCATTGGAGGAACATTTAGGTCATTTTCGTCCTCCCTAGTCTTATTCTTGTCCAATTAGGGATTTTATGCAATCTTGTTCATCCAATAGGTGTGTTTGTGTCATTGGACGAACATTTAGGTCATTTTCTTCCTCCCTAGGCTTATTCTTGTCCAATTAGGGTTTTTAACCAGTCTTGTGCATACAATAAGTTCATTTGTGTCATTGGATGAACATTTTGGTCATTTTCGTCCTCCCTAGTCTTATTCTTGTCCAATTAGGGTTTTTATGCAATCTTGTGCATCCAATAGGTGTGTTTGTGTCATTGGAGGAACATTTAGGTCATTTTCGTCCTCCCTAGTCTTATTCTTGTCCAATTAGGGATTTTATGCAATCTTGTGCATCCAATAGGTGTGTTTGTGTCATTGGACGAACATTTAGGTCATTTACGTCCTCCCTAGGCTTATTCTTGTCCAATTAGGGTTTTTAACCAATCTTGTGCATACATTAAGTTCATTTGTGTCATTGGATGAACATTTAGGTCATTTTCGTCCTCCCTAGTCTTATTCTTGTCCAATTAGGGTTTTTATGCAATCTTGTGCATCCAATAGGTGTGTTTGTGTCATTGGAGGAACATTTAGGTCATTTTCGTCCTCCCTAGTCTTATTCTTGTCCAATTAGGGTTTTTATGCAATCTTGTGCATCCAATATGTATGTTTGTGTCATTGGAAGAACACTTAGGTCATTTTCGACCTCCCTAGGCATATTCTTGTCCAATTAGGGTTTTTAACCAATCTTGTGCATTCAATAAGTTCATTTGTGTCATTGGATGAACATTTAGGTGATTTTCATCCTCCCTAGTCTTATTCTTGTCCAATTAGGGTTTTAAGCAATCTTGTGCATCCAATATGTGGGTTTGTGTCATTGGATGAACGTTTAGGTCATTTTCGTCCTCCCTATGCTTATTCTTGTCCAATTAGGGTTTTTAACCAATCTTGTGCATCCAATAAGTTCATTTGTGTCATTGGATGAACATTTAGGTCATTTTCGTCCTCCCTAGTCTTATTCTTGTCCAATTAGGGTTTTTATGCAATCTTGTGCATCCAATAGGTGTGTTTGTGTCATTGGAGGAACATTAAGGTCATTTTCGTCCTCCTTAATCTTATTCTTGTCCAATTAGGGTTTTTATGCAATCTTGTGCATCCAATAGGTGAGTTTGTGTAATTGGAGGAACATTTAGGTCATTTTCGTCCTCCCTAGGCTTATTCTTGTCCAATTAGGGTTTTTAATCAATCTTGTGCATCCAATAAGTTCATTTGTGTCATTGGATGAACATTTAGGTCATTTTCGTCCTCCCTAGTCTTATTCTTGTCTAATTAGGGTTTTTAACCAATCTTGTGCATCCAATAAGTTCATTTGTGTCATTGGATGAACATTTAGGTCATTTTCGTCCTCCCTAGTCTTATTCTTGTCCAATTAGGGTTTTAAGCAATCTTGTGCATCCAATATGTGTGTTTGTGCCATTGGAAGAACATTTAGGTAATTTTTGTCCTCCCAATGCTTATTCTTGTCCAATTAGGGTTTTTAACAAATCTTGTGCATACAATAAGTTCATTTGTGTCATTGGATGAACATTTAGGTCATTTTCGTCCTCCCTAGTCTTATTCTTGTCCAATTAGGGTTTTTATGCAATCTTGTGCATCCAATAGGTGTGTTTGTATCATTGGACGAAATTTTAGGTCATTTTCGTCCTCCCTAGGCTTATTCTTGTCCAATTAGGGTTTTTAACCAATCTTGTGCATCCAATAAGTTCATTTGTGTCATTCGATGAACATTTAGGTCATTTTCGTCCTCCCTAGTCTTATTCTTGTCCAATTAGGGTTTTAAGCAATCTTGTGCATCCAATATGTGTGTTTGTGTCATTGGATGAACATTTAGGTAATTTTCGTCCTCCCAATGCTTATTCTTGTCCAATTAGGGTTATTAAAAAATCTTGTGCATACAGTAAGTTCATTTGTGTCATTGGATGAAAATTTAGGTCATTTTCGTCCTCCCTAGTCTTATTCTTGTCCAATTAGGGTTTTTATGCAATCTTGTGCATCCAATAGGTGTGTTTGTGTCATTGGAGGAACATTTAGGTCATTTTCGTCCTCCCTAGTCTTATTCTTGTCGAATTAGGGTTTTTATACAATCTTGTGCATCCAATAGGTGTGTTTTTCTCATTGGAGGAACATTTAGGTCATTTTCGTCCTCCCTAGTCTTATTCTTGTCCAATTAGGGTTTTTATGCAATCTTGTGCATCCAATAGGTGTGTTTGTGTCATTGGAGGAACATTTAGGTCATTTTCGTCCTCCCTAGTCTTATTCTTGTCCAATTAGGGATTTTATGCAATCTTGTGCATCCAATAGGTGTGTTTGTGTCATTGGACGAACATTTAGGTCATTTTCGTCCTCCCTAGGCTTTTTCTTGTCCAATTAGGGTTTTTAACCAATCTTGTGCATCCAATAAGTTCATTTGTGTCATTGGATGAACATTTAGGTCATTTTCGTCCTCCCTAGGCTTATTCTTGTCCAATTAGGGTTTTTAACCAATCTTGTGCATCCAATAAGTTCATTTGTGTCATTGGATGAACATTTAGGCCATTTTCGTCCTCCCTAGGCTTATTCTTGTCCAGTTAGGGTTTTTATGCAATCTTGTGCATCCAATAGGTGTGTTTGTGTCATTGGACGAACATTTAGGTAATTTTCGTCCTCCCTAGGCTTATTCTTGTCCAATTAGGGTTTTTAACCAATCTTGTGCATCCAATAAGTTCATTTGTGTCATTGGATGAACATTTAGGTCATTTTCGTCCTCCCTAGGCTTATTCTTGTCCAATTAGGGTTTTTAACCAATCTTGTGCATCCAATAAGTTCATTTGTGTTATTGGTTGAACATTTAGGTCATTTTCGTCCTCCCTAGGCTTATTCTTGTCCAATTAGGGTTTTTAACCAACCTTGTGTATGCAATAAGTTCATTTGTGTCATTGGTGGAACATTTAGGTCATTTACGTCCTCCCTAGTCTTATTCTTGTCGAATTAGGGTTTTTATGCAATCTTGTGCATCCCATAGGTGTGTTTGTGTTATTGGACGAACATTTAGGTCATTTTCGTCCTCCCTAGTCTTATTCTTGTCCAATTAGGGTTTTTATGCAATCTTGTGCATCCAATAGGTGTGTTTGTGTCATTGGACGAACATTTAGGTCATTTTCGTCCTCCCTAGGCTTATTCTTGTCCAATTAGGGTTTTTAACCAACGTTGTGCATCCAATAAGTTCATTTGTGTCATTGGATGAACATTTAGGTCATTTTCGTCCTCCCTAGTCTTATTCTTGTCCAATTAGGGTTTTTATGCAATCTTGTGCATCCAATAGGTGTGTTTGTGTCATTGGACGAACATTTAGGTCATTTTCGTCCTCCCTAGGCTTATTCTTGTCCTATTAGGGTTTTTTACCAATCTTGTGCATCCAATAAGTTCATTTGTGTCATTGGATGAACATTTAGGTCATTTTCGTCCTCCCTAGTCTTATTCTTGTCCAATTAGGGTTTTTATGCAATCTTGTGCATCCAATAGGTGTGTTTGTGTCATTGGAGGAACATTTAGGTCATTTTCGTCCTCCCTAGTCTTATTCTTGTCCAATTAGGGATTTTATGCAATCTTGTGCATCCAATAGGTGTGTTTGTGTCATTGGACGAACATTTAGGTCATTTTCGTCCTCCCTAGGCTTATTCTTTTCCAATTAGGGTTTTTAAACAATCTTGTGCTTCCAATAAGTTCATTTGTGTCATTGGATGAACATTTAAATCATTTTCGCCCTCCCTAGGCTTATTCTTGTCTAATTAGGGTTTTTAACCAATCTTGTGCATCCAATAAGTTCATTTGTGTCATTAGATGAACATTTAGGTCATTTTCGTCCTCCCTAGGCTTATTCTTGTCCAATTAGGGTTTTTAACCAATCTTGTGCATCCAATAAGTTCATTTGTGTCATTGGATGAACATTTAGGTCATTTTCGTCCTCCCAAGGCTTATTCTTGTCCAATTAGGGTTTTTAATCAATCTTGTGCACCCAATAAGTTCATTTGTGTCATAGGATGAACATTTAGGTCATTTTCGTCCTCCCTAGGCTTATTCTTGTCCAATTAGGGTTTTTAACCAATCTTGTGCATCCAAAAGTTCATTTGTGTCATTGGATGAACATTTAGGTCATTTTCGTCCTCCCTAGTCTTATTCTTGTCCAATTAGGGTTTTTATGCAATCTTGTGCATCCAGTAGGTGTGTTTGTGTCATTGGAGGAACATTTAGGTCATTTTCGTCCTCCCTAGTCTTATTCTTGTCGAATTAGGGTTTTCATACAATCTTGTGCATCCAATAGGTGTGTTTGTGTCATTGGAGGAACATTTAGGTCATTTTCGTCCTCCCTAGGCTTATTCTTGTCCAATTAGGGTTTTAACCAACCTTGTGCATCCAATAAGTTCATTTGTGTCATTGGTTGAACATTTAGGTCATTTTCGTCCTCCCTAGGCTTATTCTTGTCCAATTAGGGTTTTTAACCAACCTTGTGCATCCAATAAGTTCATTTGTGTCATTGGTGGAACATTTAGGTCATTTACGTCCTCCCTAGTCTTATTCTTGTCCAATTCGGGTTTTTATGCAATCTTGTGCATCCAATAGGTGTGTTTGTGTCATTGGAGGAACATTTAGGTCATTTTCGTCCTCCCTAGTCTTATACTTATCGAATTAGGGTTTTTATACAATCTTGTGCATCCAATAGGTGTGTTTGTGTCATTGGAGGAACATTTAGGTCATTTTCGTCCTCCCTAGTCTTATTCTTGTCCAATTAGGGTTTTTATGCAATCTTGTGCATCCAATAGGTGTGTTTGTGTCATTGGACGAACATTTAAGTCATTTTCGTCCTCCCTAGGCTTATTCTTGTCCAATTAGGGTTTTTATGCAATCTTGAGCATCCAATTGGTGTGTTTGTGTCATTGGACGAACATTTAGGTCATTTTCGTCCTCCCTAGGCTTATTCTTGTTCAATTAGGGTTTTTAACCAACCTTGTGCATCCAATAAGTTCATTTGTGTCATTGGTTGAACATTTAGGTCATTTTCGTCCTCCCTAGGGTTATTCTTTTCCAATTAGGGTTTTTAACCAACCTTGTGCATCCAATAAGTTCATTTGTGTCATTGGTGGAACATTTAGGTAATTTACGTCCTCCCTAGTCTTATTCTTGTCCAATTAGGGTTTTTATGCAATCTTGTGCATCCAATAGGTGTGTTTGTGTCATTGGACGAACATTTAGGTCATTTTCGTCCTCCCTAGGCTTATTCTTGTCCAATCAGGGTTTTTATGCAATCTTGAGCATCCAATAGGTGTGTTTGTGTCATTGGACGAACATTTAGGTCATTTTCGTCCTCCCTAGGCTTATTCTTGTCCAATTAGGGTTTTTAACCAATCTTGTGCATCCAATAAGTTCATTTGTGTCATTGGATGAACATTTAGGTCATTTTCGTCCTCCCTAGTCTTATTCTTGTCCAATTAGGGTTTTTATGCAATCTTGTGCATCCAATAGGTGTGTTTGTGTCATTGGAGGAACATTTACGTCATTTTCGTCCTCCCTAGGCTTATTCTTGTCCAATTAGGGTTTTTAACCAATCTTGTGCATCCAATAAGTTCATTTGTGTCATTGGATGAACATTTAGGTCATTTTCGTCTTCCCTAGTCTTATTCTTGTCCAATTAGGGTTTTAAGCAATCTTGTGCATCCAATATGTGTGTTTGTGTCATTGGATGAACATTTAGGTCATTTTCGTCCTCCCTATGCTTATTCTTGTCCAATTAGGGTTTTTAAGCAATCTTGTGCATACAATAAGTTCATTTGTGTCATTGGATGAACATTTAGGTCATTTTCGTCCTCCCTAGTCTTATTCTTGTCCAATTAGGGTTTTTATGCAATCTTGTGCATCCAATAGGTGTGTTTGTGTCATTGGAGGAACATTTAGGTCATTTTCGTCTTCCCTAGTCTTATTCTTGTCCAATTAGGGATTTTATGCAATCTTGTGCATCCAATAGGTGTGTTTGTGTCATTGGACGAACATTTAGGTCATTTTCGTCCTCCCTAGGCTTATTCTTGTCCAATTAGGGTTTTTATGCAATCTTGTGCATCCAATTGGTGTATTTTTGTCATTGGACGAACATTTAGGTCATTTTCGTCCTCCCTAGGCTTATTCTTGTTCAATTAGGGTTTTTAACAAACCTTGTGCATCCAATAAGTTCATTTGTGTCATTGGTTGAACATTTAGGTCATTTTCGTCCTCCCTAGGCTTATTCTTGTCCAATTAGGGTTTTTAACCAACCTTGTGCATCCAATAAGTTCATTTGTGTCATTGGTGGAACATTTAGGTCTTTTACGTCCTCCCTAGGCTTATTCTTGTCCAATTAGGGTTTTCAACCAATCTTGTGCATCCAATAAGTTCATTTGTGTCATTGGATGAACAATTAGGTCATTTTCGTCCTCCCTAGGCTTATTCTTGTCCAATTAGGGTTTTTAACCAATCTTGTGCATCCAATAAGTTCATTTGTGTCATTCGATGAACATTTAGGTCATTTTCGTCCTCCCTAGTCTTATTCTTGTCCAATTAGGGTTTTAAGCAATCTTGTGCATCCAATATGTGTGTTTGTGTCATTGGATGAACATTTAGGTAATTTTCGTCCTCCCAATGCTTATTCTTGTCCAATTAGGGTTTTTAACCAATCTTGTGCTTACAATAAGTTCATTTGTTTCATTGGATGAACATTTAGGTCATTTTCGTCCTCCCTAGTCTTATTCTTGTCCAATTAGGGTTTTTATGCAATCTTGTGCATCCAATAGGTGTGTTTGTGTCATTGGACGAACATTTAGGTCATTTTCGTCCTCCATAAACTTATTCTTGTCCAATTAGGGTTTTTAACCAATCTTGTGCATCCAATAAGTTCATTTGTGTCATTGGATGAACATTTAGGTCATTTTCGTCCTCCCTAGTCTTATTCTTGTCCAATTAGGGTTTTTATGCAATCTTGTGCATCCAATAGGTGTGTTTGTGTCATTCGAGGAACATTTAGGTCATTTTCGTCCTCCCTAGGCTTATTCATGTCCAATTAGGGTTTTAATTAATCTTGTGCATCCAATAAGTTCATTTGTGTCATTGGATGAACATTTAGGTCATTTTCGTCCTCCCTAGTCTTATTCTTGTCCAATTAGGGTTTTTATGCAATCTTGTGCATCCAATAGGTGTGTTTGTGTCATTGGACGAACGTTTAGGTCATTTTCGTCCTCCCTAAGCTTATTCTTGTCCAATTAGGGTTTTTAACCAATCTTGTGCATCCAATAAGTTCATTTGTGTCATTGGATGAACATTTAGGTCATTTTCGTCCTCCCTAGTCTTATTCTTGTCCAATTAGGGTTTTTATGCAATCTTGTGCATCCAATAGGTGTGTTTGTGTCATTGGATGAACATTTAGGTCATTTTCGTCCTCCCTATGCTTATTCTTGTCCAATTAGGGTTTTTAACCATTCTTGTGCATCCAATAAGTTCATTTGCTTCATTGGATGAACATTTAGGTCATTTTTGTCCTCCCTAGTCTTATTCTTGTCCAATTAGGGTTTTTATGCAATCTTGTGCATCCAATATGTGTGTTTGTGTCATTGGATGAACATTTAGGTCATTTTCGTTCTCCCTATGCTTATTCTTGTCCAATTAGGGTTTTTAACCAATCTTGTGCATACAATAAGTTCATTTGTGTCATTGGATGAACATTTAGGTCATTTTCGTCCTCCCTAGTCTTATTCTTGTCCAATTAGGGTTTTTATGCAATCTTGTGCATCCAATAGGTGTGTTTGTGTCATTGGACGAACATTTAGGTCATTTTCGTCCTCCCTAGGCTTATTCTTGTCCAATTAGGAGTTTTAACCAATCTTGTGCATCCAATAAGTTCATTTGTGTCATTGGATGAACATTTACGTCATTTTCGTCCTCCATAGGCTAAATCTTGTCCAATTAGGGGTTTTAGCCAATCTTGTGCAACCAATAACTTCATTTGTGTCATTGGATGAACATTTAGGTCATTTTCCTCCTCCCTAGGCTTATTCTTGTCAAATTAGGGTTTTTAACCAATCTTGTGCATCCAATAAGTTCATTTGTGTCATTGGATGAACATTTAGGTCATTTTCGTCCTCCCTTGTCTTATTCTTGTCCAATTAGGGTTTTAAGCAATCTTGTGCATCCAATATGTGTGTTTGTGTCATTGGATGAACATTTAGGTCATTTTCGTTCTCCCTATGCTTATTCTTGTCCAATTAGGGTTTTTAACCAATCTTGTGCATACAATAAGTTCATTTGTGTCATTGGATGAACATTTAGGTCATTTTCGTCCTCCCTAGTCTTATTCTTGTCCAATTAGGGTTTTTATGCAATCTTGTGCATCCAATAGGTGTGTTTGTGTCATTGGACGAACATTTAGGTCATTTTCGTCCTCCCTAGGCTTATTCTTGTCCGATTAGGAGTTTTAACCAATCTTGTGCATCCAATGAGTTCATTTGTGTCATTGGTTGAACATTTAGGTCATTTACGTCCTCCCTAGGCTTATTATTGTCCAATTAGGGTTTTTAACCAATCTTGTGCATCCAATAAGTTCATTTGTGTCATTGGTTGAACATTTAGGTCATTTTCGTCCTCCCTAGGCTTATTCTTGTCCAATTAGGGTTTTTAACCAACCTTGTGCATCCAATAAGTTCATTTGTGTCATTGGATGAACATTTAGTTCATTTTCGTCCTCCCTAGTCTTATTCTTGTCCAATTAGGGTTTTAAGCAATCTTGTGCATCAAATATGTGTGTCTGTGTCATTGGATGAACATTTAAGTCATTTTCGTTCTCCCTATGCTTATTCTTGTCCAATTAGGGTTTTTAACCAATCTTGTGCATACAATAAGTTCATTTGTGTCATTGGATGAACATTTAGGTCATTTTCGTCCTCCCTAGTCTTATTCTTGTCCAATTAGGGTTTTTATGCAATCTTGTGCATCCAATAGGTGTGTTTGTGTCATTGGAGGAACATTTAGGTCATTTTCGTCCTCCCTAGTCTTTTTTTTGTCCAAATAGGGTTTTTATGCAATCTTGTGCGTCCAATAGGTGTGTTTGTGTCATTGGACGAACATTTAGGTCATTTTCGTCCACCCTAGGCTTATTCTTGTCCAATTTGGGTTTTTAACCAATCTTGTGCATCCAATAAGTTCATTTGTGTCATTGGATGAACATTTAGGTCATTTTCGTCCTCCCTAGTCTTATTCTTATCCAAATAGGGTTTTAAGCAATCTTGTGCATCCAATATGTGTGTTTGTGTCATTGGATGAACATTTAGGTAATTTTCGTCCTCCCTATGCTTATTCTTGTCCAATTAGTGTTTTTAACCAATATTGTGCTTACAATAAGTTCATTTGTGTCATTGGATGAACATTTAGGTCATTTTCGTCCTCCCTAGGCTTATTCTTGTCCAATTAGGGTTTTTAACCAATCTTGTGCATCCAATAAGTTCATTTGTGTCATTGGATGAACATTTAGGTCATTTTCGTCCTCCCTAGGCTTATTCTTGTCCAATTAGGGTTTTTATGCAATCTTGTGCATCCAATAGGTGTGTTTGTGTCATTTGATGAACATTTAGCTCATTTTCGTCCTCCCTAGGCTTATTCTTGTCCAATTAGGGTTTTTAACCAATCTTGTGCATCCAATAAGTTCATTTGTGTCATTGGATGAACATTTAGGTCATTTTCGTCATCCCTAGTCTTATTCTTGTCCAATTAGGGTTTTAAGCAATCTTGTGCATCCAATATGTGTGTTTGTGTCATTGGATGAACATTTAGGTCATTTTCGTCCTCCCTATGCTTATTCTTGTCCAATTAGGGTTTTTAACCAATCTTGTGCATCCAATAAGTTCATTTGTGTCACTGGATGAACATTTAGGTCATTTACGTCCTCCCTAGGCTTATTCTTGTCCAATTAGGGTTTTTAACCAATCTTGTGCATCCAATAAGTTCATTTGTGTCATTGGATGAACATTTAGGTCATTTTCGTCCTCCCTAGTCTTATTCTTATCCAATTAGGGTTTTTATGCAATCTTGTGCATCCAATAGGTGTGTTTGTGTCAATGGACGAACATTTAGGTCATTTTCGTCCTCCCTAGGCTTATTCTTGGCCAATTAGGGTTTTTAACCAGTCTTGTGCATCCAATAAGTTCATTTGTGTCATTGGATGAACATTTAGGTCATTTTCGTCCTCCCTAGTCTTATTCTTGTCCAATTAGGGTTTTTATGCAATCTTGTGCATCCAATAGGTGTGTTTGTGTCATTGGACGAACATTTAGGTCATTTTCGTCCTCCCTATGCTTATTCTTGTCCAAGTAGGGTTTTTAACCAATCTTGTGCATCCAATAAGTTCATTTGTGTCATTGGATGAACATTTAGGTCATTTTCGTCCTCCCTAGTCTTATTCTTGTCCAATTAGGGTTTTTATGCAATCTTGTGCATCCAATAGGTGTGTTTGTGTCATTGGAGGAACATTTAGGTCATTTTCGTCCTCCCTAGTCTTATTCTTGTCCAATTAGGGTTTTTATGCAATCTTGTGCATCCAATATGTGGGTTTGTGTCATTGGATGAACGTTTAGGTCATTTTCGTCCTCCCTATGCTTATTCTTGTCCTATTAGGGGTTTTAACCAATCTTGTGCATCCAATAAGTACATTTGTGTCATTGGATGAACATTTAGGTCATTTTCGTCCTCCCTAGTCTTATTCTTGTCCAATTAGGGTTTTTATGCAATCTTGTGCATCCAATAGGTGTGTTTGTGTCATTGGAGGAACATTTAGGTCATTTTCGTCCTCCCTAGTCTTATTCTTGTCCAATTAGGGTTTTTATGCAATCTTGTGCATCCAACAGGTGTGTTTGTGTCATTGGAAAAACATTTAGGTCATATTCGTCCTCCCTAGGCTTATTCTTGTCCAATTAGGGTTTTTAACCAATCTTGTGCATCCAATAAGTTCATTTGTGTCATTGGTTGAACATTTGGGTCATTTTCGTCCTCCCTAGGCTTATTCTTGTCCAATTAAGGTTTTTATGCAATCTTGTGCATCCAATAGGTGTGTTTGTGTCATTGGACGAACATTTAGGTCATTTTCGTCCTCCCTAGGCTTATTCTTGTCCAATTAGGATTTTTAACCAAACTTGTGCATCCAATAAGTTCATTTGTGTCATTGGAGGAACATTTAGGTCATTTTCGTCCTCCCTAGTCTTATTCTTGTCCAATTAGGCTTTTTATGCAATCTTGTGCATCCAATAGGTGTGTTTGTGTCATTGGACGAACATTTAGGTCATTTTCGTCCTCCCTAGGCTTATTCTTGTCCAATTAGGGTTTTTAACCAATCTTGTGCTTCCAATAAGTTCATTTGTGTCATTGGATGAACATTTAGGTCATTTTCGTCCTCCCTAGTCTTATTCTTGTCCAATTAGGGTTTTAAGCAATCTTGTGCATCCAATATGTGTGTTTGTGTCATTGGATGAACATTTAGGTAATTTTCGTCCTCCCTATGCTTATTCTTGTCCAATTAGGGTTTTTAATCAATCTTGTGCATCCAATAAGTTCATTTGGGTCATTGGATGAACATTTAGGTCATTTTCGTCATCCCTAGGCTTATTCTTGTCCAATTAGGGTATTATGTAATCTTGTGCATCCAATAGGTGTGTTTGTGTCATTGGACGAACATTTAGGTCATTTTCGTCCTCCCTAGTCTTATTCTTGTTGAATTAGGGTTTTTATGCAATCTTGTGCATCCAATAGGTGTGTTTGTGTCATTGGAGGAACATTTAGGTCATTTTCGTCCTCCCTAGTCTTATTCTTGTCCAATTAGGGTTTTTATGCAATCTTGTGCATCCAATAGGTGTGTTTGTGTCATTGGAGGAACATTTAGGTCATTTTCGTCCTCCCTACTCTTATTCTTGTCCAATTAGGGTTTTTATGCATTCTTGTGCATCCAATAGGTGTGTTTGTGTCATTGGACGAAATTTTAGGTCATTTTCGTCCTCCCTAG
>JBBPBR010000307.1:0-52472 GCA_037974775.1 Cicer pinnatifidum
ATTCTTGTCCAATTAGCGTTTTTAACCAATCTTTTGCATCCAATAAGTTCATTTGTGTCATTGGATGAACATTTAGGTCATGTTTTTCCTCCCTAGTCTTATTCTTGTCCAATTAGGGTTTTAAGCAATGTTGTGCATCCAATATGTGTGTTTGTGTCATTGGAAGAACATTTAGGTCATTTTCGTCCTCCCTATGCTTATTCTTGTCCAATTAGGGTTTTTATCCAATCTTGTGCATACAATAAGTTCATTTGTATCATTGGATGAACATTTAGGTCATTTTCGTCCTCCCTAGTCTTATTCTTGTCCAATTAGGGTTTTTATGCAATCTTGTGCATCCAATAGGTGTGTTTGTGTCATTGGAGGAACATTTAGGTCATTTTCGTCCTCCCTAGTCTTATTCTTGTCCAATTAGGGTTTTTATGCAATCTTGTGCATCCAATAGGTGCGTTTGTATCATTGGACGAAATTTTAGGTCATTTTCGTCCTCCCTAGGCTTATTCTTGTCCAATTAGGGTTTTTAACCAATCTTGTGCATCCAATAAGTTCATTTGTGTCATTCGATGAACATTTAGGTCATTTTCGTCCTCCCTAGTCTAATTCTTGTCCAATTAGGGTTTTAAGCAATCTTGTGCATCCAATATGTGTGTTTGTGTCATTGGATGAACATTTAGGTAATTTTCGTCCTCCCAATGCTTATTCTTGTCCAATTAGGGTTTTTAAAAAATCTTGTGCATACAGTAAGTTCATTTGTGTCATTGGATGAACATTTAGGTCATTTTCGTCCTCCCTAGTCTTATTTTTGTTGAATTAGGGTTTTTATGCAATCTTGTGCATCCAATAGGTGTGTTTGTGTCATTGGAGGAACATTTAGGTCATTTTCGTCCTCCCTAGTCTTATTCTTGTCCAATTAGGGTTTTTATGCAATCTTGTGCATCCAATAGGTGTGTTTGTGTCATTGGAGGAACATTTAGGTCATTTTCGTCCTCCCTATTCTTATTCTTGTCCAATTAGGGTTTTTATGCAATCTTGTGCATCCAATAGGTGTGTTTGTGTCATTGGACGAAATTTTAGGTCATTTTCGTCCTCCCTAGGCTTATTCTTGTCAAATTAGGGTTTTTAACCAATCTTGTGCATCCAATAAGTTCATTTGTGTCATTCGATGAACATTTAGGTCATTTTCGTCCTCCCTAGTCTTATTCTTGTCCAATTAGGGTTTTAAGCAATCTTGTGCATCCAATATGTGTGTTTGTGTCATTGGATGAACATTTAGGTAATTTTCGTCCTCCCAATGCTTATTCTTGTCCAATTAGGGTTTTTAAAAAATCTTGTGCATACAGTAAGTTCATTTGTGTCATTGGATGAAAATTTAGGTCATTTTCGTCCTCCCTAGTCTTATTCTTGTCCAATTAGGGTTTTTATGCAATCTTGTGCATCCAATAGGTGTGTTTGTGTCATTGGACGAAATTTTAGGTCATTTTCGTCCTCCCTAGGCTTATTCTTGTCCAATTAGGGTTTTTAACCAATCTTGTGCATCCAATAAGTTCATTTGTGTCATTCGATGAACATTTAGGTCATTTTCGTCCTCCCTAGTCTTATTCTTGTCCAATTAGGGTTTTAAGCAATCTTGTGCATCCAATATGTGTGTTTGTGTCATTGGATGAACATTTAGGTAATTTTTGTCCTCCCAATGCTTATTCTTGTCCAATTAGGGTTTTTAAAAAATCTTGTGCTTACAGTAAGTTCATTTGTGTCATTGGATGAAAATTTAGGTCATTTTCGTCCTCCCTAGTCTTATTCTTGTCCAATTAGGGTTTTTATGCAATCTTGTGCATCCAATAGGTGTGTTTGTGTCATTGGAGGAACATTTAGGTCATTTTCGTCCTCCCTAGTCTTATTCTTGTCCAATTAGGGTTTTTATGCAATCTTGTGCATCCAATAGGTGTGTTTGTGTCATTGGACGAAATTTTAGGTCATTTTCGTCCTCCCTAGGCTTATTCTTGTCCAATTAGGGTTTTTAACCAATCTTGTGCATCCAATAAGTTCATTTGTGTCATTCGATGAACATTTAGGTCATTTTCGTCCTCCCTAGTCTTATTCTTGTCCAATTAGGGTTTTAAGCAATCTTGTGCATCAAATATGTGTGTTTGTGTCATTGGATGAACATTTAGGTAATTTTCGTCCTCCCAATGCTTATTCTTTTCCAATTAGGGTTTTTAAAAAAATCTTGTGCATACAGTAAGTTCATTTGTGTCATTGGATGAACATTTAGGTCATTTTCGTCCTCCCTAGTCTTATTCTTGTTGAATTAGGGTTTTTATGCAATCTTGTGCATCCAATAGGTGTGTTTGTGTCATTGGAGGAACATTTAGGTCATTTTCGTCCTCCCTAGTCTTATTCTTGTCCAATTAGGGTTTTTATGCAATCTTGTGCATCCAATAGGTGTGTTTGTGTCATTGGACGAAATTTTAGGTCATTTTCGTCCTCCCTAGGCTTATTCTTGTCCAATTAGGGTTTTTAACCAATCTTGTGCATCCAATAAGTTCATTTGTGTCATTGGATGAACATTTAGGTCATTTTCGTCCTCCCTAGGCTTGTTCTTGTCCAATTAGGGTTTTTAACCAACCTTGTGCATCCAATAAGTTCATTTGTGTCATTGGTGGAACATTTAGGTCATTTACGTCCTCCCTAGTCTTATTCTTGTCCAATTAGGGTTTTTATGCAATCTTGTGCATCCAATAGGTGTGTTTGTGTCATTGGAGGAACGTTTAGGTCATTTTGGTCCTCCCTAGTCTTATTCTTGTCCAATTAGGGTTTTTATACAATCATGTGCATCCAATAGGTGTGTTTGTGTCATTGGAGGAACATTTAGGTCATTTTCGTCATCCCTAGTCTTATTCTTGTCCAATTAGGGTTTTAAGCAATCTTGTGCTTCCAATATGTGTGTTTGTGACATTGGAGGAACATTTAGGTCATTTTCGTCCTCCCTAGTCTTATTCTTGTCCAATTAGGGTTTTTATACAATCTTGTGCATCCAATAGGTGTGTTTGTGTCATTGGACGAACATTTAGGTCATTTTCGTCCTCCCTAGGCTTATTCTAGTCCGATTAGGGTTTTAAACCAATCTTGTGCATTCAATAAGTTCATTTGTGACATTGGAGGAACATTTAGGTCATTTTCGTCCTCCCTAGTCTTATTCTTGTCCAATTAGGGTTTTTATGCAATCTTGTGCATCCAATAGGTGTGTTTGTGTCATTGGACGAACATTTAGGTCATTTTCGTCCTCCCTAGTCTTATTCTTGTCCAATTAGGGTTTTTATGCAATCTTGTGCATCCAATAGGTGTGTTTGTGTCATGGGACGAACATTTAGGTCATTTTCGTCCTCCCTAGGCTTATTCTTGTCCAATTAGGGTTTTTAACCAACCTTGTGCATCCAATAAGTTCATTTGTGTCATTAGACGAACATTTAGGTCATTTTCGTCCTCCCTAGTCTTATTCTTGTCCAATTAGGGTTTTTATGCAATCTTGTGCATCCAATAGGTGTGTTTGTGTCATTGGACGAACATTTAGGTCATTTTCGTCCTCCCTAGGCTTATTCTTGTCCAATTAGGGTTTTTAACCAATCTTGTGCATCCAATAGGTGTGTTTGTGTCATTGGAGGAACATTTAGGTCATTTTCGTCCTCCCTAGTCTTATTATTGTCCAATTAGGGTTCTTATGTAATCTTGTGCATCCAATAGCTGTGTTTGTGTCATTGGACGAACATTTAGGTCATTTTTGTCCTCCCTAGGCTTATTCTTGTCCAATTAGGGTTTTGAACCAATCTTGTGCATCCAATATGTGTGTTTGTGTCATTGGATGAACATTTAGGTCATTTTCGTCCTCCCTATGCTTATTCTTGTCAAATTAGGGTTTTTAACCAATCTTGTGCATCCAATAAGTTCATTTGTGTCATTGGATGAACATTTAGGTCATTTACGTCCTCCCTAGGCTTATTCTTGTCCAATTAGGGTTTTTAACCAATCTTGTGCATCCAATAAGTTCATTTGTGTCATTGGTGGAACATTTAGGTCATTTACGTCCTCCCTAGTCTTATTCTTGTCCAATTAGGGTTTTTATGCAATCTTGTGCATCCAATAGGTGTGTTTGTGTCATTAGAGGAACATTTAGGTCATTTTCGTCCTCCCTAGTCTTATTCTTGTCCAATTAGGGTTTTTATGCAATCTTGTGCATCCAATAGGTGTGTTTGTGTCATTGGAGGAACATTTAGGTCATTTTCGTCCTCCCTAGTCTTATTCTTGTCCAATTAGGGTTTTTATGCAATCTTGTGCATCCAATAGGTGTGTTTGTGTCATTGGACGAACATTTAGGTCATTTTCGTCCTCCCTAGGCTTATTCTTGTCCAATTAGGGTTTTTAACCAATCTTGTGCATCCAATAAGTTCATTTGTGTCATTGGATGAACATTTAGGTCATTTTCGTCATCCCTAGTCTTATTCTTGTCCAATTCGGGTTTTAAGCAATCTAGTGCATCCAATATGTGTGTTTGTGTCATTGGATGAACATTTAGGTCATTTTCGTCCTCCCTATGCTTATTCTTGTCCAATTAGGGTTTTTAACCAATCTTGTGCATCCAATAAGTTCATTTGTGTCATTGGATGAACATTTAGGTCATTTTCGTCCTCCCTAGGCTTGTTCTTGTCCAATTAGGGTTTTTAACCAACCTTGTGCATCCAATAAGTTCATTTGTGTCATTGGTGGAACATTTAAGTCATTTATGTCCTCCCTAGTCTTATTCTTGTCCAATTAGGGTTTTTATGCAATCTTGTGCATCCAATAGGTGTGTTTGTGTCATTGGAGGAACATTTAGGTCATTTTCGTCCTCCCTACTCTTATTCTTGTCCAATTAGGGTTTTTATACAATCTTGTGCATCCAATAGGTGTGTTTGTGTCATTGGACGAACATTTAGGTCATTTTCGTCCTCCCTAGGCTTATTCTTGTCCAATTAGGGTTTTTAACCAATCTTGTGCATCCAATAAGTTCATTTGTGTCATTGGATGAACATTTAGGTCATTTTCGTCCTCCCTAGGCTTATTCTTGTCCAATTAGGGTTTTTAACCAATCTTGTGCATCCAATAAGTTCATTTGTGTCATTGGATGAACATTTTGGTCATTTTCGTCCTCCCTAGGCTTATTCTTTTCCAATTAGGGTTTTGATGCAATCTTGTGCATCCAATAGGTGTGTTTGTGTCCTTGGACGAACATTTAGGTCATTTTCGTCCTCCCTAGTCTTATTCTTGTCCAATTAGGGTTTTTATGCAATCTTGTGCATCCAATAGGTGTGTTTGTGTCATTGGAGGAACATTTAGGTCACTTTCGTCCTCCCTAGTCTTATTCTTGTCCAATTACGGTTTTTATGCAATCTTGTGCATCCAATAGGTGTGTTTGTGTCATTGGAGGAACATTTAGGTCATTTTCGTCCTCCCTAGTCTTATTCTTGTCCAATTAGGGTTTTTATGCAATCTTGTGCATCCAATAGGTGTGTTTGTGTCATTGGACGAACATTTAGGTCATTTTCGTCATCCCTAGGCTTATTCTTGTCCAATTAGGGTTTTTAACCAATCATGTGCATCCAATAAGTTCATTTGTGTCATTGGATGAACATTTAGGTCATGTTTTTCCTCCCTAGGCTTATTCTTGTCCAATTAGGGTTTTTAACCAATCTTGTGCATCCAATAAGTTCATTTGTGTCATTCGATGATCATTTAGGTCATTTTCGTCCTCCCTAGTTTTATTCTTGTCCAATTAGGGTTTTAAGCAATCTTGTGCATCCAATATGTGTGTTTGTTTCATTGGATGAACATTTAGGTAATTTTCGTCCTCCCTATGCTTATTCTTGTCCAATTAGGGTTTTTAACCAATCTTGTGCATACAATAAGTTCATTTGTGTCATTGGATGAACATTTAGGTCATTTTCGTCCTCCCTAGTCTTATTCTTGTCCAATTAGGGTTTTTATGCAATCTTGTGCATCCAATAGGTGTGATTGTGTCATTGGACAAACATTTAGGTCATTTTCGTCCTCCCTAGTCTTATTCTTGTCGAATTAGGGTTTTTATGCAATCTTTTGCATCCAATAGGTGTGTTTGTGTCATTGGAGGAACATTTAGGTCATTTTCGTCCTCCCTAGTCTTATTCTTGTCCAATTAGGGTTTTTATGCAATCTTGTGCATCCAATAGGTGTGTTTGTGTCATTGGACGAACATTTAGGTCATTTTCGTCCTCCCTAGGCTTATTCTTGTCCAATTAGGGTTTTTAACCAATCTTGTGCATCTAATAAGTTCATTTGTGTCATTGGATGAACATTTAGGTCATTTTCGTCCTCCCTAGTCTTATTCTTGTCGAATTAGGGTTTTTATGCAATCTTGTGCATCCAATAGGTGTGTTTGTGTCATTGGAGGAACATTTAGGTCATTTTGGTCCTCCCTAGTTTTAATCTTATCCAATTAGGGTTTTTATGCAATCTTGTGCATCCAATAGGTGTGTTTGTGTCATTGGACGAACATTTAGGTCATTTTCGTCCTCCCTAGGCTTATTCTTGTCCAATTAGGGTTTTTAACCAATCTTGTGCATCCAATAAGTTCATTTGTGTCATTGGATGAACATTTAGGTCATTTTCGTCCTCCCTACGCTTTTTCTTGTCCAATTAGGGTTTTTAACCAACCTTGTGCATCCAATAAGTTCATTTGTGTCATTGGAGGAACATTTAGGTCATTTTCGTCCTCCCTAGTCTTATTCTTGTCCAATTAGGGTTTTTATGCAATCTTGTGCATCCAATAGGTGTGTTTGTGTCATTGGACGAACATTTAGGTCATTTTCGTCCTCCCTAGGCTTATTCTTGTCCAATTAGGGTTTTTAACCAATCTTGTGCATCCAATAAGTTCATTTGTATCATTGGATGAACATTTAGGTCATTTTCGTCATCCCTAGTCTTATTCTTGTGCAATTAGTATTTTAAATATTCTTATGCATCCAATATGTGTGTTTGTGTCATTGGATGAACATTTAGGTCATTTTCGTCCTCCCTATGCTTATTCTTGTCCAATTAGGGTTTTTAACCAATCTTGTGCATACAATAAGTTCATTTGTGTCATTGGATGAACATTTAGGTCATTTTCGTCCTCCCTATGCTTATTCTTGTCCAATTAGGGTTTTTAACCAATCTTGTGCATCCAATAAGTTCATTTGTGTCATTGGATGAACATTTAGGTCATTTTCGTCCTCCGTAGTCTTATTCTTGTCCAATTAGGGTTTTAAGCAATCTTGTGCATCCAATATGTGTGTTTGTATCATTGGACGAACATTTAGGTCATTTTCGTCCTCCCTAGGCTTATTCTTGTCCAATTAGGGTTTTTAACCAATCTTGTGCATCCAATAAGTTCATTTGTGTCATTGGATGAACATTTAGGTCATTTTCATCCTCCCTAGGCTTATTCTTGTCCAATTAGGGTTTTTAACCAATCTTGTGCATCAAATAAGTTCATTTGTGTCATTGGATGAACATTTAGGTCATTTTTGTCCTCCCTAGGCTTATTCTTGTCCAATTAGGGATTTTATGCAATCTTGTGCATCCAATAGGTGTGTTTGTGTCATTGGACGAACATTTAGGTCATTTTCGTCCTCGCTAGGCTTAATCTTGTCCAATTAGGGTTTTTATGCAATCTTGTGCATCCAATAGGTGTGTTTGTGTCATTGGAGGAACATTTAGGTCATTTTCGTCCTCCCTAGTCTTATTCTTGTCCAATTAGGGTTTTTATGCAATCTTGTGCATCCAATAGGTGTGTTTGTGTCATTGGACGAACATTTAGGTCATTTTCGTCCTCCCTAGGCTTATTCGTGTCCAATTAGGGTTTTTAACCAATCTTGTGCTTCCAATAAGTTCATTTGTGTCATTGGATGAACATTTAGGTCATTTTCGTCCTCCCTAGGCTTATTCTTGTCCAATTAGGGTTTTTAACCAATCTTGTGCATCAAATAAGTTCATTTGTGTCATTGGATGAACATTTAGGTCATTTTCGTCCTCCCTAGGCTTATTCTTGTCCAATTAGGGATTTTATGCAATCTTGTGCATCCAACAGGTGTGTTTGTGTCATTGGACAAACATTTAGGTCATTTTCGTCCTCCGTAGGCTTATTCTTGTCCAATTATGGTTTTTAACCAATCTTGTGCATCCAATAAGTTCATTTGTGTCATTGGATGAACATTTAGGTCATTTTCGTCCTCCCTAGGCTTATTCTTGTCCAATTAGGGTTTTTAACCAAACTTGTGCATCCAATAAGTTCATTTGTGTCATTGGTTGAACATTTAGGTCATTTTCGTCCTCCCTAGTCTTATTCTTGTCCAATTAGGGTTTTAAGCAATCTTGTGCATCCAATATGTGTGTTTGTGTCATTGGATGAACATTTAGGTAATTTTCGTCCTCCCTATGCTTATTCTTGTCCAATTAGGGTTTTTAATCAATCTTGTGCATCCAATAAGTTCATTTGTGTCATTGGATGAACATTTAGGTCATTTTCGTCCTCCCTAGTCTTATTCTTGTCCAATTAGGGTTTTTATGCAATCTTGTGCATCCAATAGGTGTGTTTGTGTCATTGGAGGAACATTAAGGTCATTTTCGTCCTCCTTAATCTTATTCTTGTCCAATTCGGGTTTTTATGCAATCTTGTGCATCCAATAGGTGTGTTTGTGTAATTGGACGAACATTTAGGTCATTTTCGTCCTCCGTAGGCTTATTCTTGTCCAATTAGGGTTTTTAATCAATCTTGTGCATCCAATAAGTTCATTTGTGTCATTGGATGAACATTTAGGTCATTTTCGTCCTCCCTAGGCTTATTCTTGTCCAATTAGGGTTTTTATGCAATCTTGTGCATCCAATAGGTGTGTTTGTCTCATTGGACGAACATTTAGGTCATTTTCGTCCTCCCTAGGCTTATTCTTGTCCAATTAGGGTTTTTATTCAATCTTGTGCATCCAATAGGTGTGTTTGTGTCACTGGAGGAATATTTAGGTCATTTTCGTCCTCCCTAGTCTTATTCTTGTCCAATTAGGCATTTTATGCAATCTTGTGCATCCAATAGGTGTGTTTGTGTCATTGGACGAACATTTAGGTCATTTTCGTCCTCCCTAGGCTTATTCTTGTCCAATTAGGGTTTTTAACCAACCTTGTGCATCCAATATGTTCATTTGTGTCATTGGTTGAACATTTAGGTCATTTTCATCCTCCCTAGGTTCATTCTTGTCCAATTAGGGTTTTTAACCAACCTTGTGCATCCAATAAGTTCATTTGTGTCATTGGTGGAACATTTAGGTCATTTACGTCCTCCCTAGTCTTATTCTTGTCCAATTAGGGTTTTTATGCAATCTAGTGCATCCAATAGGTGTGTTTGTGTCATTGGACGAACATTTAGGTCATTTTCGTCCTCCCTAGGCTTATTCTTGTCCAATTAGGGTTTTTATGCAATCTTGTGCATCCAATAGGTGTGTTTGTGTCATTGGACGAACATTTAGGTCATTTTCGTCCTCCCTAGGCTTATTCTTGTCCAATTAGGGTTTTTAACCAACCTTGTGCATCCAATAAGTTCATTTGTGTCATTGGTTGAACATTAAGGTCATTTTCATCCTCCCTAGGCTTATTCTTGTCCAATTAGGGTTTTTAACCAACCTTGTGCATCCAATAAGTTCATTTGTGTCATTGGTGGAACATTTAGGTCATTTACGTCCTCCCTAGTCTTATTCTTGTCCAATTAGGGTTTTTATGCAATCTAGTGCATCCAATAGGTGTGTTTGTGTCATTGGACGAACATTTAGGTCATTTTCGTCCTCACTAGGCTTATTCTTGTCCAATTAGGGTTTTTATGCAATCTTGTGCATCCAATAGGTGTGTTTGTGTCATTGGACGAACATTTAGGTCATTTTCGTCATCCCTAGGCTTATTCTTGTCCAATTAGGGTTTTTAACCAATCTTGTGCACCCAATAAGTTCATTTGTGTCATTGGATGAACATTTTGGTCATGTTTTTCCTCCCTAGGCTTATTCTTGTCTAATTAGGGTTTTTAACCAATCTTGTGCATCCAATAAGTTCATTTGTGTCATTGGATGAACATTTAGGTCATTTTCGTCCTCCCTAGTCTTATTCTTGTCCAATTAGGGTTTTAAGCAATCTTGTGCATCCAATATGTGTGTTTGTGTCATTGGATGAACATTTAGGTCATTTTCGTCCTCCCTTAGCTTATTCTTGTTCAATTAGGGTTTTTAACCAATCTTGTGCATCCAATAAGTTCATTTGTGTCATTGGATGAACATTTAGGTCATTTTCGTCCTCCCTAGGCTTATTCTTGTCCAATTAGGGTTTTTAACCAATCTTGTGCATCCAATAAGTTCATTTGTGTCATTGGATGAACATTTAGGTCATTTTCGTCCTCCCTAGGCTTATTCTTGTCCAATTAGGGTTTTTAACCAATCTTGTGCATCCAATAAGTTCATTTGTGTCATTGGATGCACATTTAGGTCATTTTCGTCCTCCCTAGTCTTATTCTTGTCCAATTAGCATTTCAAGCAATCTTGTGCATCCAATATGTGTGTTTGTGTCATTGGATGAACATTTAGGTCATTTTCGTCCTCCCTAGTCTTATTCTTGTCCTATTAGGATTTTTATGCAATCTTGTGCATCCAATAGGTGTGTTTCTGTCATTGGACGAACATTTAGGTCATTTTCGCCCTCCCTAGGCTTATTCTTGTCCAATTTGGGTTTTTAACCAATCTTGTGCATCCAATAAGTTCATTTGTGTCATTGGATGAACATTTAGGTCATTTTCGTCCTCCCTAGGCTTATTCTTGTCCAATTAGGGTTTTTAACCAATCTTGTGCATCCAATAAGTTCATTTGTGTCATTGGAGGAACATTTAGGTCATTTTCGTCCTCCCTAGTCTTATTCTTGTCCAATTAGGGTTTTTATGCAATCTTGTGCTTCCAATAGGTGTGTTTGTGTCATTGGACGAACCTTTAGGTCATTTGCGTCCTCCCTAGGCTTATTCTTGTCCAATTAGGGATTTTAACCAATCTTGTGCATCCAATAAGTTCATTTGTGTCATTGGATGAACATTTAGGTCATTTTCGTCATCCCTAGGCTTATTCTTGTCCAATTAGGGTTTTTAACCAATCTTGTGCATCCAATAAGTTCATTTGTGTCATTGGATGAACATTTAGGTCATTTTCGTCCTCCCTAGGCTTATTCTTGTCCAATTAGGGTTTTTAACCAATCTTGTGCATCCAATAACTTCATTTGTGTCATTGGATGAACATTTAGGTCATTTTCGTCGTCCCTAGGCTTATTCTTGTCCAATTAGGGTTTTTAACCAATCTTGTGCATCCAATAAGTTCATTTGTGTCATTGGATGAAAATTTAGGTAATTTTCATCCTCCCAAGTCTTATTCTTGTCCAATTAGGGTTTTAAGCAATCTTGTGCATCCAATATGTGTGTTTGTGTCATTGGATGAACATTTAGGTCATTTTCGTCCTCCCTAGTCTTATTCTTGTCCAATTAGGGTTTTTATGCAATCTAGTGCATCCAATAGGTGTGTTTGTGTCATTGGACGAACATTTAGGTCATTTTCGTCATCCCTAGGCTTATTCTTGTCCAATTAGGGTTTTTAACCAATCTTGTGCATCCAATAAGTTCATTTGTGTCATTCGATCAACATTTAGGTCATTTTCGTCCTCCCTAGTCTTATTCTTGTCCAATTAGGGTTTTAAGCAATCTTGTGCATCCAATATGTGTGTTGTTCATTGGAAGAACATTTAGGTAATTTTCGTCCTCCCAATGCTTATTCTTGTCCAATTAGGGTTTTTAACAAATCTTGTGCATACAATAAGTTCATTTGTTTCATTGGATGAACATTTAGGTCATTTTCGTCCTCCCTAGTCTTATTCTTGTCCAATTAGGGTTTTTATGCAATCTTGTGCATCGAATAGGTGTGTTTGTGTCATTGGAGGAACATTTAGGACATTTTCGTCCTCCCTAGTCTTATTCTTGTTGAATTAGGGTTTTTATGCAATCTTGTGCATCGAATAGGTGTGGTTGTGTCTTGGAGGAACATTTAGGTCATTTTCGTCCTCCCTAGTCTTATTCTTGTCCAATTAGGGTTTTTATGCAATCTTGTGCATCCAATATGTGTGTTTGTGTCATTGGAGGAACATTTAGGTCATTTTCGTCTTCCCTAGTCTTATTCTTGTCCAATTAGGGTTTTTATGCAATCTTGTGCATCCAATAGGTGTGTTTGTGTCATTGGACGAAATTTTAGGTCATTTTCGTCCTCCCTAGGCTTATTCTTGTCCAATTAGGGTTTTTAACCAATCTTGTGCATCCAATAAGTTCATTTGTGTCAATCGATGAACATTTAGGTCATTTTCGTCCTCCCTAGTCTAATTCTTGTCCAATTAGGTTTTAAGCAATCTTGTGCATCCAATATGTGTGTTTGTGTCATTGGATGAACATTTAGGTAATTTTCGTCCTCCCAATGCTTATTCTTGTCCAATTAGGGTTTTTAAAAAATCTTGTGCATACAGTAAGTTCATTTGTGTCATTGGATGAACATTTAGGTCATTTTCGTCCTCCCTAGTCTTATTCTTGTTGAATTAGGGTTTTTATGCAATCTTGTGCATCCAATAGGTGTGTTTGTGTCATTGGAGGAACATTTAGGTCATTTTCGTCCTCCCTAGTCTTATTCTTGTCCAATTAGGGTTTTTATGCAATCTTGTGCATCCAATAGGTGTGTTTGTGTCATTGGAGGAACATTTAGGTCGTTTTCGTCCTCCCTAGTCTTATTCTTGTCCAATTAGGGTTTTAAGCAATCTTGTGCATCCAATAGGTGTGTTTGTGTCATTGGACGAAATTTTAGGTCATTTTCGTCCTCCCTAGGCTTATTCTTGTCCAATTAGGGTTTTTAACCAATCTTGTGCATCCAATAAGTTCATTTGTGTCATTCGATGAACATTTAGGTCATTTTCGTCCTCCCTAGTCTTATTCTTGTCCAATTAGGGTTTTAAGCAATCTTGTGCATCCAATATGTGTGTTTCTGTCATTGGATGAACATTTAGGTAATTTTCGTCCTCCCAATGCTTATTCTTGTCCAATTAGGGTTTTTAAAAAATCTTGTGCATACAGTAAGTTCATTTGTGTCATTGGATGAAAATTAAGGTCATTTTCGTCCTCCCTAGTCTTATTCTTGTCCAATTAGGGTTTTTATGCAATCTTGTGCATCCAATAGGTGTGTTTGTGTCATTGGAGGAACATTTAGGTCATTTTCGTCCTCCCTAGTCTTATTCTTGTTGAATTAGGGTTTTTATGCTATCTTGTGCATCCAATAGGTGTGTTTGTGTCATTGGAGGAACATTTAGGTCATTTTCGTCCTCCCTAGTCTTATTCTTGTCCAATTAGGGTTTTTATGCAATCTTGTGCATCCAATAGGTGTGATTGTGTCATTGGACGAACATTTAGGTCATTTTCGTCCTCCCTAGGCTTATTCTTGTCCAATTAGGGTTTTTAACCAACCTTGTGCATCCAATAAGTTCATTTGTGTCATTGGTGGAACATTTAGGTCATTTACGTCCTCCCTAGTCTTGTTCTTGTCCAATTAGGGTTTTTATGCAATCTTGTGCATCCAATAGGTGTGTTTGTGTCATTGGACGAACATTTAGGTCATTTTCGTCCTCCCTAGGCTTATTCTTGTCCAATTAGGGTTTTTAACCAACCTTGTGCATCCAATAAGTTCATTTGTATCATTGGAGGAACATTTAGGTCATTTTTGTCCTCCCTAGTCTTATTCTTGTCCAATTAGGGTTTTTATGCAATCTTGTGCATCCAATAGGTGTGTTTGTGTCATTGGACGAACATTTAGGTCATTTTCGTCCTCCCTAGGCTTATTCTTGTCCAATTAGGGTTTTTAACCAATCTTGTGCATCCAATAAGTTCATTTGTGTCATTGGATGAACATTTAGGTCATTTTCTTCCTCCCTAGTCTTATTCTTGTCCAATTAGGGTTTTTATGCAATCTTGTGCGTCCAATAGGTGTGTTTGTGTCATTGGACGAACATTTAGGTCATTTTCGACCTCCCTATGCTTATTCTTGTCCGATTAGGTTTTTTAACCAATCTTGTGCATTCAATAAGTTCATTTGTGTCATTGGATGAACATTTAGGTCATTTTCGTCCTCCCTAGTCTTATTCTTGTCCAATTAGGGTTTTTATGCAATCTTGTGCATCCAATAGGTGTGTTTGTGTCATTGGAGGAACATTTAGGTCATTTTCGTCCTCCCTAGTCTTATTCTTGTCCAATTAGGGTTTTTATGCAATCTTGTGCATCCAATAGGTGTGTTTGTGTCATTGGAAGAACATTAAGGTCATTTTCGTCCTCCCTAGGCTTATTCTTGTCCGATTAGGGTTTTTAACCAATCTTGTGCATTCAATAAGTTCATTTGTGTCATTGGATGAACATTTAGGTCATTTTCGTCCTCCCTAGTCTTATTCTTGTCCAATTAGGGTTTTAAGCAATCTTGTGCATCCAATATATGGGTTTGTGTCATTGGATGAACGTTTAGGTCATTTTCGTCCTCCCTATGCTTATTCTTGTCCAATTAGGGTTTTTAACCAATCTTGTGCATCCAATAAGTTCATTTGTGTCATTGGATGAACATTTAGGTCATTTTCGTCCTCCCTAGTCTTATTCTTGTCCAATTAGGGTTTTTATGCAATCTTGTGCATCCAATAGGTGTGTTTGTGTCATTGGAAGAACATTTAGGTCATTTTCGTCCTCCCTAGGCTTATTCTTTTCCGATTAGGGTTTTTAACCAATCTTGTGCATTCAATAAGTTCATTTGTGTCATTGGATGAACATTTAGGTCATTTTCGTCCTCCCTAGTCTTATTCTTGTCCAATTAGGGTTTTAAGCAATCTTGTGCATCCAATATGTGGGTTTGTGTCATTGGATGAACGTTTAGGTCATTTTCGTCCTCCCTATGCTTATTCTTGTCCAATTAGGGTTTTTAACCAATCTTGTGCATCCAATAAGTTCATTTGTGTCATTGGATGAACATTTAGGTCATTTTCGTCCTCCCTAGTCTTATTCTTGTCCAATTAGGGTTTTTATGCAATCTTGTGCATCCAATAGGTGTGTTTGTGTCATTGGACGAACATTTAGGTCATTTTCGTCCTCCCTAGGCTTATTCTTGTCCGATTAGGGTTTTTAACCAATTTTGTGCATTCAATAAGTTCATTTGTGTCATTGGAGGAGCATTTAGGTAATTTTCGTCCTCCCTAGTCTTATTCTTGTCCAATTAGGGTTTTAAGCAATCTTGTGCATCCAATATGTGGGTTTGTGTCATTGGATGAACGTTTAGGTCATTTTCGTCCTCCCTATGCTTATTCTTGTCCAATTAGGGTTTTTAACCAATCTTGTGCATCCAATAAGTTCATTTGTGTCATTGGATGAACATTTAGGTCATTTTCGTCCTCCCTAGTCTTATTCTTGTCCAATTAGGGTTTTTATGCAATCTTGTGCATCCAATAGGTGTGTTTGTGTCATTGGACGAACATTTAGGTCATTTTCGTCCTCCCTAGACTTATTTTTGTCCAATTAGGGTTTTTAACCAATCTTGTGCATCCAATAATTTCATTTGTGTCATTGGATGAACATTTAGGTCATTTTCGTCCTCCCTAGTCTTATTCTTGTCCAATTAGGGTTTTTATGCAATCTTGTGCATCCAATAGGTGTGTTTGTGTCATTGGAGGAACATTTAGGTCATTTTCGTCCTCCCTAGTCTTATTCTTGTCCAATTAGGGTTTTTATGCAATCTTGTGCATCCAATAGGTGTGTTTGTGTCATTGGACGAACATTTAGGTCATTTTCGTCCTCCCTAGGCTTATTCTTGTCCAATTAGGGTTTTTAACCAATCTTGTGCATACAATAAGTTCATTTGTGTCATTGGATGAACATTTAGGTCATTTTCGTCCTCCCTAGTCTTATTCTTGTCCAATTAGTGCTTTTATGCAATCTTGTGCATCCAATAGGTGTGTTTGTGTCATTGGAGGAACATTTAGGTCATTTTCGTCCTCCCTAGTCTTATTCTTGTCGAATTAGGGTTTTTATGCAATCTTGTGCATCCAATAGGTGTGTTTGTGTCATTGGAAGAACATTTAGGTTATTTTTGTCCTCCCTAGTCTTATTCTTGTCCAATTAGGGTTTTTATGCAATCTTGTGCATCCAATAGGTGTGTTTGTGTCATTGGACGAACATTTAGGTCATTTTCGTCCTCCCTAGGCTTATTCTTGTCCAATTAGGGTTTTTAACCAATCTTGTGCATCCAATAAGTTCATTTGTGTCATTCGATGAACATTTAGGTCATTTTCGTCCTCCCTAGTCTTATTCTTGTCCAATTAGGATTTTTATGCAATCTTGTGCATCCAATAGGTGTGTTTGTGTCATTGGAGGAACATTTAGGTCATTTTCGTCCTCCCTAGTCTTATTCTTGTCGAATTAGGGTTTTTATGCAATCTTGTGCATCCAATAGGTGTGTTTGTGTTATTGGAGGAACATTTAGGTTATTTTCGTCCTCCCTAGTCTTATTCTTGTCCAATTAGGGTTTTTATGCAATCTTGTGCATCCAATAGGTGTGTTTGTGTCATTGGACGAACATTTAGGTCATTTTCGTCCTCCCTAGGCTTATTCTTGTCCAATTAGGGTTTTTAACCAATCTTGTGCATTCAATAAGTTCATTTGTGTCATTGGATGAACATTTAGGTCATTTTCGTCCTCCCTAGTCTTATTCTTGTCCAATTAGAGTTTTTATGCAATCTTGTGCATCCAATAGGTGTGTTTGTGTCATTGGAGGAACATTTAGGTCATTTTTGTCCTCCCTAGTCTTATTCTTGTCGAATTAGGGTTTTTATGCAATCTTGTGCATCCAATAGGTGTGTTTGTGTCATTGGAGGAACATTTAGGTTATTTTCGTCCTCCCTAGTCTTATTCTTGTCCAATTAGGGTTTTTATGCAATCTTGTGCATCCAATAGGTGTCTTTGTGTCATTGGAGGAACATTTAGGTCATTTTCGTCCTCCCTAGGCTTATTCTTGTCCAATTAGGGTTTTTATGCAATCTTGTGCATCCAATAGGTGTGTTTGTGTCATTGGACGAACATTTAGGTCATTTTCGTCCTCCCTAGGCTTATTCTTGTCCAATTAGGGTTTTTAACCAACCTTGTGCATCCAATAAGTTCATTTGTGTCATTGGTTGAACATTTAGGTCATTTTCGTCCTCCCTAGGCTTATTCTTGTCCAAATAGGGTTTTTAACCAACCTTGTGCATCCAATAAGTTCATTTGTGTCATTGGTGGAACATTTAGGTCATTTACGTCCTCCTTAGTCTTATTCTTGTCCAATTAGGGTTTTTATGCAATCTTGTGCATCCAATAGGTGTGTTTGTGTCATTGGAGGAACATTTAGGTCATTTTCGTCCTCCCTAGTCTTATTCTTGTCCAATTAGGGTTTTTATGCAATCTTGTGCATCCAATAGATGTGTTTGTTTCATTGGACGAACATTTAGGTCATTTTCGTCCTCCCTAGGCTTATTCTTGTCCAATTAGGGTTTTTAACCAATCTTGTGCATCCAATAAGTTCATTTGTGTCATTGGATGAACATTTAGGTCATTTTCGTCCTCCCTAGGCTTATTCTTGTCCAATTAGGGTTTCTAACCAATCTTGTGCATCCAATAGGTGTGTTTGCGTCATTGGATGAACATTTAGGTCATTTTCGTCCTCCCTAGGCTTATTCTTGTCCAATTAGGGTTTTTAACCAATCTTGTGCATCCAATAAGTTCATTTGTGTCATTGGGTGAACATTTAGGTCATTTTCGTCCTCCCTAGGCTTATTCTTGTCCAATTAGGGTTTTTAACCAATCTTGTGCATCCAATAGGTGTGTTTGTGTCATCGGATGAACATTTAGGTCATTTTCATCCTCCCTAGGCTTATTATTGTCCAATTAGGGTTTCTAACCAATCTTGTGCATCCAATAGGTGTGTTTGTGTCATTGGATGAACATTTAGGTCATTTTCGTCCTCCCTAGGCTTATTCTTGTCCAATTAGGGTTTTTAACCAATCTTGTGCATCAAATAAGTTCATTTGTGTCATTGGATGAACATTTAGGTTATTTTCGTCCTCCCTAGTCTTATTCTTGTCCAATTAGGGTTTTTATGCAATCTTGTGCATCCAATAGGTGTGTTGGTGTCATTGGAGGAACATTTGGGTCATTTTCGTCCTCCCTAGTCTTATTCTTGTCCAATTAGGGTTTTTAACCAACCTTGTGCATCCAATAAGTTCATTTGTGTCATTGGTGGAACATTTAGGTCCTTTACGTCCTCCCTAGTCTTATTCTTGTCCAATTAGGGTTTTTATGCAATCTTGTGCATCCAATAGGTGTGTTTGTGTCATTGGACGAACATTTAGGTCATTTTCGTCCTCCCTAGGCTTATTCTTGTCCAATTAGGGTTTTTAACCAATCTTGTGCATCCAATAAGTTCATTTGTGTCATTGGATGAACATTTAGGTCATTTTCGTCCTCCCTAGGCTTATTCTTGTCCAATTAGGGTATTCAACCAATCTTGTGCATCCAATAAGTTCATTTGTGTCATTGGAGGAACATTTAGGTCATTTTCTTCCTCCCTAGGCTTATTCTTGTCCAATTATGGTTTTTAACCCATCTTGTGCATCCAATAAGTTCATTTGTGTCATTGGATGCACATTTAGGTCATTTTCGTCCTCCCTAGGCTTATTCTTGTCCAATTGGGGTTTTTAACCAATCTTGTGCATCCAATAAGTTCATTTGTGTCATTGGATGAACATTTAGGTCATTTTTGTCCTCCCTAGGCTTATTCTTGTCCAATTAGGGTTTTTAACCAATCTTGTGCATCCAATAGGTTCATTTGTGTCATTGGATGAACATTTAGGTCATTTTCGTCCTCCCTAGGCTTATTCTTGTCCAATTAAGGTTTTTAACCAATCTTGTGCATCCAATAAGTTCATTTGTGTCATTGGATGAACATTTTGGTCATTTTCGTCCTCCCTAGGCTTATTCTTGTCCAATTAGGGTTTTTATGCAATCTTGTGCATCCAATAGGTGTGTTTGTGTCATTGGACGAACATTTAGGTCATTTTCGTCCTCCCTAGGCTTATTCTTGTCCAATTAGGGTTTTTAACCAACCTTGTGAATCCAATAAGTTCATTTGTGTCATTGGTTGAACATTTAGGTCATTTTCGTCCTCCCTAGTCTTATTCTTGTCCAATTAGGGTTTTAAGCAATCTTGTGCATCCAATATGTGTGTTTGTGTCATTGGATGAACATTTAGGTCATTTTCGTCCTCCCTAGTCTTATTCTTGTCCAATTAGGGTTTTTATGCAATCTTGTGCATCCAATAGGTGTGTTTGTGTCATTGGAGGAACATTTAGGTCATTTTCGTCCTCCCTAGTCTTATTCTTGTCCAATTATGGATTTTATGCAATCTTGTGCATCCAATAGGTGTGTTTGTGTCATTGGACGAACATTTAGGTCATTTTCGTCCTCCCTAGGCTTATTCTTGTCCAATTAGGGTTTTTAACCAATCTTGTGCATACAATAAGTTCATTTGTGTCATTGGATGAACATTTAGGTCATTTTCGTCCTCCCTAGTCTTATTCTTGTCCAATTAGGGTTTTTATGCAATCTTGTGCATCCAATAGGTGTGTTTGTGTCATTGGAGGAACATTTAGGTCATTTTCGTCCTCCCTAGTCTTATTCTTGTCCAATTGGGGTTTTTATGCAATCTTGTGCATCCAATAGGTGTGTTTGTGTCATTGGACGAACATATAGGTCATTTTCGTCCTCCCTAGGCTTATTCTTGTCCGATTAGGGTTTTTAACCAATGTTGTGCATTCAATAAGTTCATTTGTGTCATTGGATGAACATTTAGGTCATTTTCGTCCTCCCTAGTCTTATTCTTGTCCAATAAGGGTTTTAAGAAATCTTGTGCATCCAATATGTGGGTTTGTGTCATTGGATGAACATTTAGGTCATTTTAGTCCTCCCTATGCTTATTCTTGTCCAATTAGGGTTTTTAACCAATCTTGTGCATCCAATAAGTTCATTTGTGTTATTGGATGAACATTTAGGTCATTTTCGTCCTCCCTAGTCTTATTCTTGTCCAATTAGGGTTTTTATGCAATCTTGTGCATCCAATAGGTGTGTTTGTGTCATTGGACGAACATTTAGGTCATTTTCGTCCTCCCTAGGCTTATTCTTGTCCAATTAGGGTTTTTAACCAATCTTGTGCATCCAATAAGTTCATTTGTGTCATTGGATGAACATTTAGGCCATTTTCGTCCTCCCTAGTCTTATTCTTGTCCAATTAGGGTTTTTATGCAATCTTGTGCATCCAATAGGTGTGTTTGTGTCATTGGAGGAACATTTAGGTCATTTTCGTCCTCCCTAGTCTTATTCTTGTCCAATTAGGGTTTTTATGCAATCTTGTGCATCTTATAGGTGTGTTTGTGTCATTGGACGAACATTTAGGTCATTTTCGTCCTCCCTAGGCTTTTTCTTCTCCAATTAGGGTTTTCAACCAATCTTGTGCATCCAATAAGTTCATTTGTGTCATTGGATGAACATTTAGGTCATTTTCGTCCTCCCTAGGCTTATTCTTGTCCAATTAGGGTTTTTAACCAATCTTGTGCATCCAATAAGTTCATTTGTGTCATTGGATGAACATTTAGGTCATTTTCGTCCTCCCTAGGCTTATTCTTGTCCAATTAGGGTTTTCAACAAATTTTGTGCATCCAATACGTTCATTTGTGTCATTGGATGAACATTTAGGTCATTTTCGTTCTCCCTAGGCTTATTCTTGTCCAATTAGGGTTTTTAACCAATCTTGTGCATCCAATAAGTTCATTTGTGTCATTGGATGAACATTTAGGTCATTTTCGTCCTCCCTAGTTTTATTCTTGTCCAATTAGGGTTTTAAGCAATCTTGTGCATCCAATATGTGTGTTTGTGTCATTGGATGAACATTTAGGTCATTTTCGTCCTCCCTAGTCTTATTCTTGTCCAATTAGGGTTTTTATGCAATCTAGTGCATCCAATAGGTGTGTTTGTGTCATTGGACGAACATTTAGGTCATTTTCGTCATCCCTAGGCTTATTCTTGTCCAATTAGGGTTTTTAACCAATCTTGTGCATCCAATAAGTTCATTTGTGTCATTCGATCAACATTTAGGTCATTTTCGTCCTCCCTAGTCTTATTCTTGTCCAATTAGGGTTTTAAGCAATCTTGTGCATCCAATATGTGTGTTGTTCATTGGAAGAACATTTAGGTAATTTTCGTCCTCCCAATGCTTATTCTTGTCCAATTAGGGTTTTTAACAAATCTTGTGCATACAATAAGTTCATTTGTTTCATTGGATGAACATTTAGGTCATTTTCGTCCTCCCTAGTCTTATTCTTGTCCAATTAGGGTTTTTATGCAATCTTGTGCATCGAATAGGTGTGTTTGTGTCATTGGAGGAACATTTAGGTCATTTTCGTCCTCCCTAGTCTTATTCTTGTCCAATTAGGGTTTTTATGCAATCTTGTGCATCCAATAGGTGTGTTTGTGTCATTGGAGGAACATTTAGGTCATTTTCGTCCTCCCTAGTCTTATTCTTGTCCAATTAGGGTTTTTATGCAATCTTGTGCATCCAATAGGTGTGTTTGTGTCATTTGACGAAATTTTAGGTCATTTTTGTCATCCCTATGCTTATTCTTGTCCAATTAGGGTTTTTAATCAATCTTGTGCATCCCATAAGTTCATTTGTGTCATTAGATGAACATTTAGGTCATTTTCGTCCTCCCTAGTCTTATTCTTGTCCAATTAGGGTTTTAAGCAATCTTGTGCATCCAATATGTGTGTTTGTGTCATTGGATGAACATTTAGGTAATTTTCGTCCTCCCAATGCTTATTCTTGTCCAATTAGGGTTTTTAAAAAATCTTGTGCATACAGTAAGTTCATTTGTGTCATTGGATGAACATTTAGGTCATTTTCGTCCTCCCTAGTCTTATTCTTGTTGAATTAGGGTTTTTATGCTATCTTGTGCATCCAATAGGTGTGTTTGTGTCATTGGAGGAACATTTAGGTCATTTTCGTCCTCCCTAGTCTTATTCTTGTCCAATTAGGGTTTTTATGCAATCTTATGCATCCAATAGGTGTGTTTGTGTCATTGGAGGAACATTTAGGTCGTTTTCGTCCTCCCTAGTCTTATTCTTGTCCAATTAGGGTTTTAAGCAATCTTGTGCATCCAATATGTGTGTTTGTGTCATTGGATGAACATTTAGGTAATTTTCGTCCTCCCAAATCTTATTCTTGTCCAATTAGGGTTTTTAACCAATCTTGTGCATCCAATAAGTTCATTTGTGTCATTCGATGAACATTTAGGTCATTTTCGTCCTCCCTAGTCTTATTCTTGTCCAATTAGGGTTTTAAGCAATCTTGTGCATCCAATATGTGTGTTTGTGTCATTGGATGAACATTTAGGTAATTTTTGTCCTCCCAATGCTTATTCTTGTCCAATTAGGGTTTTTAAAAAATCTTGTGCTTACAGTAAGTTCATTTGTGTCATTGGATGAAAATTTAGGTCATTTTCGTCCTCCCTAGTCTTATTCTTGTCCAATTAGGGTTTTTATGCAATCTTGTGCATCCAATAGGTGTGTTTGTGTCATTGGAGGAACATTTAGGTCATTTTCGTCCTCCCTAGTCTTATTCTTGTCCAATTAGGGTTTTTATGCAATCTTGTGCATCCAATAGGTGTGTTTGTGTCATTGGACGAAATTTTAGGTCATTTTCGTCCTCCCTAGGCTTATTCTTGTCCAATTAGGGTTTTTAACCAATCTTGTGCATCCAATAAGTTCATTTGTGTCATTCGATGAACATTTAGGTCATTTTCGTCCTCCCTAGTCTTATTCTTGTCCAATTAGGGTTTTAAGCAATCTTGTGCATCCAATATGTGTGTTTGTGTCATTGGATGAACATTTAGGTAATTTTCGTCCTCCCAATGCTTATTCTTGTCCAATTAGGGTTTTTAAAAAATCTTGTGCATACAGTAAGTTCATTTGTGTCGTTGGATGAACATTTAGGTCATTTTCGTCCTCCCTAGGCTTATTCTTGTCCAATTAGGGTATTATGTAATCTTGTGCATCCAATAGGTGTGTTTGTGTCATTAAACGAACATTTAGGTCGTTTTCGTCCTCCCTGGGCTTATTCTTGTCCAATTAGGGTTTTTATGCAATCTTGTGCATCCAATTGGTGTATTTGTGTCATTGGACGAACATTTAGGTCATTTTCGTCCTCCCTAGGCTTATTCTCTTTCAATTAGGGTTTTTAACCAACCTTGTGCATCCAATAAGTTCATTTGTGTCATTGGTTGAACATTTAGGTCATTTTCGTCCTCCCTAGGCTTATTCTTGTCCAATTAGGGTTTTTAACCAACCTTGTGCATCCAATAAGTTCATTTGTGTCATTGGTGGAACATTTAGGTCATTTACGTCCTCCCTAGTCTTATTCTTGTCCAATTAGGGTTTTTATGCAATCTTGTGCATCCAATGGGTGTGTTTGTGTCATTGGACGAACATTTAGGTCATTTTCGTCCTCCCTAGGCTTATTCTTGTCCAATTAGGGTTTTTATGCAATCTTGAGCATCCAATAGGTGTGTTTGTTTCATTGGACGAACATTTAGGTCATTTTCTTCCTCGCTAGGCTTATTCTTGTCCAATTTGGGTTTTTAACCAATCTAGTGCATCCAATAAGTTCATTTGTGTCATTGGATGAACATTTAGGTCATTTTCGTCCTCCCTAGGCTTATTCTTGTCCAATTAGGGTTTTTAACCAACCTTGTGCATCCAATAAGTTCATTTGTGTCATTGGTGGAACATTTAGGTCATTTACGTCCTCCCTAGTCTTATTCTTGTCCAATATGGGTTTTTATGCAATCTTGTGCATCCAATAGGTGTGTTTGTGTCATTGGACGAACATTTAGGTCATTTTCGTCCTCCCTAGGCTTATTCTTGTCCAATTAGGGTTTTTAACCAATCTTGTGCATCCAATAAGTTCATTTGTGTCATTGGATGATTATTTAGGTCATTTTCGTCCTCCCTAGGCATATTTTTGTCCAATTAGGGTTTTTATCCAATCTTGTGCTTCCAATAAATTCATTTGTGTCATTGGATGAACAATTAGGTCATTTTCGTCCTCCCTAGGCTTATTCTTGTCCAATTAGGGTTTTTATGCAATCTTGTGCATCCAATAGGTGTGTTTGTGTCATTGGACGAACATTTAGGTCATTTTCGTCCTCCCTAGGCTTATTCTTGTCCAATTAGGGTTTTTAACCAATCTTGTGCATCCAATAAGTTCATTTGTGTCATTCGATGAACATTTAGGTCATTTTCGTCCTCCCTAGTCTTATTCTTGTCCAATTAGGATTTTTATGCAATCTTGTGCATCCAATAGGTGTGTTTGTGTCATTGGAGGAACATTTAGGTCATTTTCGTCCTCCCTAGTCTTATTCTTGTCCAATTAGGGTTTTTATTCAATCTTGTGCATCCAATAGGTGTGTTTGTGTCATTGGACGAACTTTTAGGTCATTTTCGTCCTCCCTAGGCTTATTCTTGTCCAATTAGGGTTTTTAACCAATCTTGTGCATCCAATAAGTTCATTTGTGTCATTCGATGAACATTTAGGTCATTTTCGTCCTCCCTAGTCTTATTCTTGTCCAATTAGGGTTTTTAACCAATCTTGTGCATCCAATAAGTTCATTTGTGTCATTGGATGAACATTTAGGTCATTTTCGTCCTCCCTAGTCTTATTCTTGTCCATTTAGGGTTTTTAACCAATCTTGTGCATCCAATAAGTTCATTTGTGTCATTGGATGAACATTAAGGTCACTTTCGTCCTCCCTAGTCTTATTCTTGTCCAATTAGGGTTTTTATGCAATCTTGTGCATCCAATAGGTGTGTTTGTGTCATTGGACGAACATTTAGGTCATTTTCGTCCTCCCTAGGCTTATTCTTGTCCAATTAGGGTTTTTAACCAATCATGTGCATCCAATAAGTTGATGTGTGTCATTGGATGAACATTTAGGTCATTTTCGTCCTCCCTATGCTTATTCTTGTCCAATTAGGGTTTTTAACCAATCTTGTGCATCCAATAAGTTCATTTGTGTCATTGGATGAACATTTAGGTCATTTTCGTCCTCTCTAGTCTTATTCTTGTCCAATTAGGGTTTTTATGCAATCTTGTGCATCCAATAGGTGTGTTTGTGTCATTGGAGGAACATTTAGGTCATTTTCGTCCTCCCTAGTCTTATTCTTGTCCAATTAGGGTTTTTATGCAATCTTGTGAATCCAATATGTGTGTTTGTGTCATTGGATGAACATTTAGGTCATTTTCGTCCTCCCTAGTCTTATTCTTGTCCAATTAGGGATTTTATGCAATCTTGTGCATCCAATAGGTGTGTTGGTGTCATTGGACGAACATTTAGGTCATTTTCGTCCTCCCTAGGCTTATTCTTGTCCAATTAGGGTTTTTAACCAATCTTGTGCATCCAATAAGTTCATTTGTCTCATTGGATGAACATTTAGGTCATTTTCGTCTTCCCTAGTCTTATTCTTGTCCAATTAGGGTTTTTATGCAATCTTGTGCATCCAATAGGTGTGTTTGTGTCATTGGACGAACATTTAGGTCATTTTCATCCTCCCTAGGCTTATTCTTGTCCGATTAGGGTTTTTAACCAATCTTGTGCATTCAATAAGTTCATTTGTGTCATTGGATGAACATTTAGGTCATTTTCGTCCTCCCTAGTCTTATTCTTGTCCAATTAGGGTTTTTATGCGATCTTGTGCATCCAATAGGTGTGTTTGTGTCATTGGAGGAACATTTAGGTCTTTTTCGTCCTCCCTAGTCTTATTCTTGTCCAATTAGGGTTTTTATGCAATCTTGTGCATCCAATAGGTGTGTTTGTGTCATTGGACGAACATTTAGGTCATTTTCGTCCTCCCTAGGCTTATTCTTGTCCAATTAGGGTTTTTAACCAATCTTGTGCATCCAATAAGTTCATTTGTGTCATTGGATGAACTTTTAGGTCATTTTCGTCCTCCCTAGTCTTATTCTTGTCCAATTTAGGGTTTTAAGCAAACTTGTGCATCCAATATGTGGGTTTGTGTCATTGGATGAACGTTTAGGTCATTTTCGTCCTCCCTATGCTTATTCTTGTCCAATTAGGGTTTTTAACCAATCTTGTGCATCCAATAAGTTCATTTGTGTCATTGGATGAACATTTAGGTCATTTTCGTCCTCCCTAGTCTTATTCTTGTCCAATTAGGGTTTTTATGCAATCTTGTGCATCCAATAGGTGTGTTTGTGTCATTGGACGAACATTTAGGTCATTTTCGTCCTCCCTAGACTTATTTTTGTCCAATTAGGGTTTTTAACCAATCTTGTGCATCCAATAATTTCATTTGTGTCATTGGATGAACATTTAGGTCATTTTCGTCCTCCCTAGTCTTATTCTTGTCCAATTAGGGTTTTTATGCAATCTTGTGCATCCAATAGGTGTGTTTGTGTCATTGGAGGAACATTTAGGTCATTTTCGTCCTCCCTAGTCTTATTCTTGTCCAATTAGGGTTTTTATGCAATCTTGTGCATCCAATAGGTGTGTTTGTGTCATTGGACGAACATTTAGGTCATTTTCGTCCTCCCTAGGCTTATTCTTGTCCGATTAGGGTTTTTAACCAATCTTGTGCATTTAATAAGTTCATTTGTGTCATTGGATGAACATTTAAATCATTTTCGTCCTCCCTAGTCTTATTCTTGTCCAATTAGGGTTTTTATGCAATCTTGTGCATCCAATAGGTGTGTTTGTGTCATTGGAGGAACATTTAGGTCATTTTCGTCCTCCCTAGTCTTATTCTTGTCCAATTAGGGTTTTTATGCAATCTTGTGCAACCAATAGGTGTGTTTGTGTCATTGGAAGAACATTTAGGTCATTTTCATCCTCCCTAGGCTTATTCTTGTCCGATTAGGGTTTTTAACCAATCTTGTGCATTAAATAAGTTCATTTGTGTCATTGGATGAACATTTTGGTTATTTTCGTCCTCCCTAGTCTTATTCTTGTCCAATTAGGGTTTTTATGCAATCTTGTGCATCCAATAGGTGTGTTTGTGTCATTGGAGGAACATTTAGGTCATTTTCGTCCTCCCTAGTCTTATTCTTGTCCAATTAGGGTTTTTATGCAATCTTGTGCATCCAATAGGTGTGTTTGTGTCATTGGACGAAATTTTAGGTCATTTTCGTCCTCCCTAGGCTTATTCTTGTCCAATTAGGGTTTTTAACCAATCTTGTGCATCCAATAAGTTCATTTGTGTCATTCGATGAACATTTAGGTCATTTTCGTCCTCCCTAGTCTAATTCTTGTCCAATTAGGGTTTTAAGCAATCTTGTGCATCCAATATGTGTGTTTGTTTCATTGGATGAACATTTAGGTAATTTTCGTCCTCCCAATGCTTATTCTTGTCCAATTAGGGTTTTTAAAAAATCTTGTGCATACAGTAAGTTCATTTGTGTCATTGGATGAACATTTAGGTCATTTTCGTCCTCCCTAGTCTTATTCTTGTTGAATTAGGGTTTTTATGCAATCTTGTGCATCCAATAGGTGTGTTTGTGTCATTGGAGGAACATTTAGGTCATTTTCGTCCTCCCTAGTCTTATTGTTGTCCAATTAGGGTTTTTATGCAATCTTGTGCATCCAATAGGTGTGTTTGTGTCATTGGAGGAACATTTAGGTCATTTTCGTCCTCCCTATTCTTATTCTTGTCCAATTAGGGTTTTTATGCAATCTTGTGCATCCAATAGGTGTGTTTGTGTCATTGGACGAAATTTTAGGTCATTTTCGTCCTCCCTAGGCTTATTCTTGTCCAATTAGGGTTTTTAACCAATCTTGTGCATCCAATAAGTTCATTTGTGTCATTGGATGAAAATTTAGGTCATTTTCGTCCTCCCTAGTCTTATTCTTGTCCAATTAGGGTTTTTATGCAATCTTGTGCATCCAATAGGTGTGTTTGTGTCATTGGAGGAACATTTAGGTCATTTTCGTCCTCCCTAGTCTTATTCTTGTCCAATTAGGGTTTTTATGCAATCTTGTGCATCCAATAGGTGTGTTTGTGTCATTGGACGAACATTTAGGTCATTTTCGTCCTCCCTAGGCTTATTCTTGTCCAATTAGGGTTTTTAACCAATCTTGTGCATCTAGTAAGTTCATTTGTGTCATTGGATGAACATTTAGGTCATTTTCGTCCTCCCTAGTCTTATTCTTGTCCAATTAGGGTTTTAAGCAATCTTGTGCATCCAATAGGTGTGTTTGTGTCATTGGACGAACATTTAGGTCATTTTCGTCCTCCCTAGGCTTATTCTTGTCCAATTAGGATTTTTAACCAACCTTGTGCATCCAATAAGTTCATTTGTGTCATTGGTTGAACATTTAGGTCATTTTCGTCCTCCCTAGGCTTATTCTTGTCCAATTAGGGTTTTTAACCAACCTTGTGCATCCAATAAGTTCATTTGTGTCATTGGTGGAACATTTAGGTCATTTACGTCCTCCCTAGTCTTATTCTTGTCCAATTAGGGTTTTTATGCAATCTTGTGCATCCAATGGGTGTGTTTGTGTCATTGGACGAACATTTAGGTCATTTTCGTCCTCCCTAGGCTTATTCTTGTCCAATTAGGGTTTTATGCAATCTTGAGCATCCAATAGGTGTGTTTGTTTCATTGGACGAACATTTAGGTCATTTTCTTCCTCGCTAGGCTTATTCTTGTCCAATTTGGGTTTTTAACCAATCTAGTGCATCCAATAAGTTCATTTGTGTCATTGGATGAACATTTAGGTCATTTTTGTCCTCCCTAGGCTTATTCTTGTCCAATTAGGGTTTTTAACCAATCTTGTGCATCCAATAAGTTCATTTGTGTCATTGGATGAACATTTATGTCATTTTCGTCCTCCCTAGGCTTATTCTTGTCCAATTAGGGTTTTTATGCAATCTTGTGCATCCAATAGGTGTGTTTGTGTCATTGGACGAACATTTAGGTCATTTTCGTCCTCCATAGTCTTATTCTTGTCCAATTAGGGTTTTTATGCAATCCTGTGCATCCAATAGGTGTATTTGTGTCATTGGACGAACATTTAGGTCATTTTCGTCATCCCTAGGCTTATTCTTGTCCAATTAGGGTTTTCAACCAATCTTGTGCATCCAATAAGTTCATTTGTGTCATTGGATGAACATTTAGGTCATTTTCGTCCTCCCTAGGCTTATTCTTGTCCAATTAGGGTTTTTAAACAATCTTGTGCATCCAATAAGTTCATTTGTGTCATTGGACGAACATTTAGGTCATTTTCGTCCTCCCTAGGCTTATTCTTGTCCAATTAGGGTTGTTAACCAATCTTGTGCATCCAATAAGTTCATTTGTGTCATTGGATGAACATTTAGGTCATTTTCGTCCTCCCTAGGCTTATTCTTGTCCAATTAGGGTTTTTATGCAATCTTGTGCATCCAATAGGTGTGTTTGTGTCATTGGAGGAACATTTAGGTCATTTTCGTCCTCCCTAGTCTTATTCTTGTTGAATTAGGGTTTTTATGCAATCTTGTGCATCCAATAGGTGTGTTTGTGTCATTGGAGGAACATTTAGGTCATTTTCGTCCTCCCTAGTCTTATTCTTGTCCAATTAGGGTTTTTATGCATTCTTGTGCATCCAATAGGTGTGTTTGTGTCATTGGAGGAACATTTAGGTCATTTTCGTCCTCCCTAGTCTTATTCTTGTCGAATTAGGGTTTTTATGCAATCTTGTGCATCCAATAGGTGTGTTTGTGTCATTGGAAGAACATTTAGGTTATTTTTGTCCTCCCTAGTCTTATTCTTGTCCAATTAGGGTTTTTATGCAATCTTGTGCATCCAATAGGTGTGTTTGTGTCATTGGACGAACATTTAGGTCATTTTCGTCCTCCCTAGGCTTATTCTTGTCCAATTAGGGTTTTTAACCAATCTTGTGCATCCAATAAGTTCATTTGTGTCATTGGATGAAAATTTAGGTCATTTTCGTCCTCCCTAGTCTTATTCTTGTCCAATTAGGGTTTTAAGCAATCTTGTGCATCCAATATGTGGGTTTGTGTCATTGGACGAACATTTAGGTCATTTTCGTCCTCCCTATGCTTATTCTTGTCCAATTAGGGTTTTTAACCAATCTTGTGCATCCAATAAGTTCATTTGTGTCATTGGATGAACATTTAGGTCATTTTCGTCCTCCCTAGTCTTATTCTTGTCCAATTAGGGTTTTTATGCAATCTTGGCATCCAATAGGTGTGTTTGTGTCATTGGACGAACATTTAGGTCATTTTCGTCCTCCCTAGGCTTATTCTTGTCCAATTAGGGTTTTTAACCAATCTTGTGCATCCAATAAGTTCATTTGTGTCATTGGATGAACATTTAGGTCATTTTCGTCCTCCCTAGTCTTATTCTTGTCCAATTAGGGTTTTTAACCAACCTTGTGCATCCAATAAGTTCATTTGTGTCATTGGTGGAACGTTTAGGTCATTTACGTCCTCCCTAGTCTTATTCTTGTCCAATTAGGGTTTTTATGCAATCTTGTGCATCCAATAGGTGTGTTTGTGTCATTGGAGGAACATTTAGGTCATTTTCGTCCTCCCTAGTCTTATTCTTGTCCAATTAGGGTTTTTATGCAATCTTGTGCATCCAATAGGTGTGTTTGTGTCATTGGACGAACATTTAGGTCATTTTCGTCCTCCCTAGGCTTATTCTTGTCCAATTAGGGTTTTTAACCAATCTTGTGCATCCAATAAGTTCATTTGTGTCATTGGATGAACATTTACGTCATTTTTGTCCTCCCTAGTCTTATTCTTGTCCAATTAGGGTTTTTATGCAATCTTGTGCATCCAATAGGTGTGTTTGTGTCATTGGACGAACATTTAGGTCATTTTCGTCCTCCCTAGGCTTATTCTTGTCCAATTAGGGTTTTTAACCAATAATGTGCATCCAATAAGTTCATTTGTGTCATTGGTTGAACATTTAGGTCATTTTCGTCCTCCCTAGGCTTATTCTTGTCCAATTAGGGTTTTTAACCAATCTTGTGCATCCAATAAGTTCATTTGTGTCATTGGATGAACATTTAGGTCATTTTCGTCCTCACTAGGCTTATTCTTGTCCAATTAGGGTTTTTAACCAATCTTGTGCATCCAATAAGTTCATTTGTGTCATTGGTTGAACATTTGGGTCATTTTCGTCCTCCCTAGTCTTATTCTTGTCCAATTAGGGTTTTTATGCAATCTTGTGCATCCAATAGGTGTGTTTGTGTCATTGGACGAACATTTAGGTCATTTTCGTCCTCCCTAGGCTTATTCTTGTCCAATTAGGGTTTTTAACCAACCTTGTGCATCCAATAAGTTCATTTGTGTCATTGGTTGAACATTTAGGTCATTTTCTTCCTCCCTAGGCTTATTCTTGTCCAATTAGGGTTTTTAACCAACCTTGTGCATCCAATAAGTTCATTTGTGTCATTGGTGGAACATTTAGGTCATTTACGTCCTCCCTAGTCTTATTCTTGTCCAATTAGGGTTTTTATGCAATCTTGTGCATCCAATAGGTGTGTTTGTGTCATTGGAGGAAAATTTAGGTTATTTTCGTCCTCCCTAGTCTTATTCTTGTCGAATTAGGGTTTTTATGCAATCTTGTGCATCCAATAGGTGTGTTTGTGTCATTGGAGGAACATTTAGGTCATTTTCGTCCTCCCTAGTCTTATTCTTGTCCCATTAGGGTTTTTATGCAATCTTGTGCATCCAATAGGTGTGTTTGTGTCATTGGACGAACATTTAGGTCATTTTCGTCCTCCCTAGGCTTATTCTTGTCCAATTAGGGTTTTTAACCAATCTTGTGCATCCAATAAGTTCATTTGTGTCATTGGAGGAACATTTAGGTCATTTTCGTCCTCCCTAGTCTTATTCTTGTCCAATTAGGGTTTTTATGCAATCTTGTGCATCCAATAGGTGTGTTTGTGTCATTGGACGAACATTTAGGTCATTTTCGTCCTCCCTATGCTTATTCTTGTCCGATTAGGGTTTTTAACCAATCTTGTGCAATCAATAAGTTCATTTGCATCATTGGATGAACATTTAGGTCATTTTCGTCCTCCCTAGTCTTATTCTTGTCCAATTAGGGTTTTTATGCAATCTTGTGCATCCAATAGGTGTGTTTGTGTCATTGGAGGAACATTTAGGTCATTTTCGTCCTCCCTAGTCTTATTCTTGTCCAATTAGGGTTTTTATGCAATCTTGTGCATCCAATAGGTGTGTTTGTGTCATTGGACGAACATTTAGGTCATTTTCGTCCTCCCTAGTCTTATTCATGTCGAATTAGGGTTTTTATACAATCTTGTGCATCCAATAGGTGTGTTTGTGTCATTGGAGGAACATTTAGGTTATTTTCGTCCTCCCTAGTCTTATTCTTGTCCAATTAGGGTTTTTATGCAATCTTGTGCATCCAATAGGTGTGTTTGTGTCATTGGACGAAATTTTAGGTCATTTTCGTCCTCCCTAGGCTTATTCTTGTCCAATTAGGGTTTTTAACCAATCTTGTGCATCCAATAAGTTCATTTGTGTCATTCGATGAACATTTAGGTCATTTTCGTCCTCCCTAGTCTTATTCTTGTCCAATTAAAGTTTTAAGCAATCTTGTGCATCCAATATGTGTGTTTGTGTCATTGGAAGAACATTTAGGTAATTTTCGTCCTCCCAATGCTTATTCTTGTCCAATTAGGGTTTTTAACAAATCTTGTGCATACAATAAGTTCATTTGTGTCATTGGATGAACATTTAGGTCATTTTCGTCCTCCCTAGTCTTATTCTTGTCCAATTAGGGTTTTTATGCAATCTTGTGCATCCAATAGGTGTGTTTGTGTCATTGGAGGAACATTTAGGTCATTTTCGTCCTCCCTAGTCTTATTCTTGTTGAATTAGGGTTTTTATGCAATCTTGTGCATCCAATAGGTGTGTTTGTGTCATTGGAGGAACATTTAGGTCATTTTCGTCCTCCCTAGTCTTATTCTTGTCCAATTAGGGTTTTTAACCAATCTTGTGCATACAATAAGTTCATTTGTGTCATTGGATGAACATTTAGGTCATTTTCGTCCTCCCTAGGCTTATTATTGTCCAATTAGGGTTTTTAATCAATCTTGTGCATCCAATAAGTTCATTTGTGTCATTGGATGAACATTTAGGTCATTTTCGTCATCCCTAGGCTTATTCTAGTCCAATTAGGGTTTTTAACCAATCTTGTGCATCCAATAAGTTCATTTGTGTCATTGGATGAACATTTAGGTCATTTTCGTCCTCCCTAGGCTTATTCTTGTCCAATTAGGGTTTTTAACCAATCTTGTGCATCCAATAAGTTCATTTGTGTCATTGGTTGAACATTTAGGTCATTTTCGTCCTCCCTAGTCTTATTCTTGTCCAATTAGGGTTTTTAATCAATCTTGTGCATCCAATAAGTTCATTTGTGTCATTGGATGAACATTTAGGTCATTTTCGTCCTCCCTAGGCTTATTCTTGTCCAATTAGGGTTTTTAACCAACCTTGTGCATCCAATAAGTTCATTTGTGTCATTGGTGGAACATTTAGGTCATTTACGTCCTCCCTAGTCTTATTCTTGTCCAATTAGGGTTTTTATGCAATCTTGTGCATCCAATTGGTGTGTTTGTGTCATTGGACGAACATTTAGGTCATTTTCGTCATCCCTAGGCTTATTCTTGTCCAATTAGGGTTTTTAACCAATCTTGTGCATACAATAAGTTCATTTGTGTCATTGGATGAACATTTAGGTCATTTTCGTCCTCCCTAGGCTTATTCTTGTCCAATTAGGGTTTTTAATCAATCTTGTGCATCCAATAAGTTCATTTGTGTCATTCGATGAACATTTAGGTCATTTTCGTCCTCCCTAGTCTTATTCTTGTCCAATTAGGGTTTTAAGCAATCTTGTGCATCCAATATGTGTGTTTGTCTCATTGGATGAACATTTAGGTAATTTTCGTCCTCCCAAAGCTTATTCTTGTCCAATTAGGGTTTTTAAAAAATCTTGTGCATACAGTAAGTTCATTTGTGTCATTGGATGAAAATTTAGGTCATTTTCGTCCTCCCTAGTCTTATTCTTGTCCAATTAGGGTTTTTATGCAATCTTGTGCATCCAATAGGTGTGTTTGTGTCATTGGAGGAACATTTAGGTCATTTTCGTCCTCCCTAGTCTTATTCTTGTCCAATTAGGGTTTTTATGCAATCTTGTGCATCCAATAGGTGTGTTTGTGTCATTGGACGAAATTTTAGGTCATTTTCGTCCTCCCTAGGTATATTCTTGTCCAATTAGGGTTTTTAACCAATCTTGTGCATCCAATAAGTTCATTTGTGTCATTCAATGAACATTTAGGTCATTTTCGTCCTCCCTAGTCTTATTCTTGTCCAATTAGGGTTTTAAGCAATCTTGTGCATCCAATATGTGTGTTTGTGTCATTGGATGAACATTTAGGTAATTTTCGTCCTCCCTAGGCTTATTCTTGTCCAATTAGGGTTTTTATGCAATCTTGTGCATCCAATAGGTGTGTTTGTGTCATTGGAGGAACATTTAGGTCATTTTCGTCCTCCCTAGTCTTATTCTTGTCCAATTAGGGTTTTTATGCAATCTTGTGCATCCAATAGGTGTGTTTGTGTCATTGGACGAACATTTAGGTCATTTTCGTCCTCCCTAGGCTTATTCTTGTCCAATTAGGGTTTTTAACCAATCTTGTGCATCCAATAAGTTCATTTGTGTCATTGGATATACATTTAGGTCATTTTCGTCATCCCTAGTCTTATTCTTGTCCAATTAGGGTTTTAAGCAATCTTGTGCATCCAATATGTGTGTTTGTGTCATTGGATGAACATTTAGGTCATTTTCGTCCTCCCTATGCTTATTCTTGTCCAATTAGGGTTTTTAACCAATCTTGTGCATCCAATAAGTTCATTTGTGTCATTGGATGAACATTTAGGTCATTTTCGTCCTCCCTAGGCTTGTTCTTGTCCAATTAGGGTTTTTATGCAATCTTGTGCATCCAATAGGTGTGTTTGTGTCATTGGACGAACATTTAGGTCATTTTCGGCCTCCCTAGGCTTATTCTTGTCCAATTAGGGTTTTTATGCAATCCTTTGCATCCAATAGGTGTGTTGGTGTCATTGGACGAACATTTAGGTCATTGTCGTCCTCCCTAGGCTAATTCTTGTCCAATTAGGGTTTTTAACCAACCTTGTGCATCCAATAAGTTCATTTGTGTCATTGGTTGAACATTTAGGTCATTTTCGTCCTCCCTAGGCTTATTCTTGTCCAATTAGGGTTTTTAACCAACCTTGTGCATCCAATAAGTTCATTTGTGTCATTGGTGGAACATTTAGGTCATTTACGTCCTCCCTAGTCTTATTCTTGTCCAATTAGGGTTTTTATGCAATCTTATGCATCCAATAAGTGTGTTTGTGTCATTGGAGGAACATTTAGGTCATTTTCGTCCTCCCTAGTCTTATTCTTGTCAAATTAGGGTTTTTATGCAATCTTGTGCATCCAATAGGTGTGTTTGTGTCATTGGACGAACATTTAGGTCATTTTCGTCCTCCCTAGGCTTATTCTTGTCTAATTAGGGTTTTTAACCAATCTAGTGCATCCAATAAGTTGATTTGTGTCATTGGATGAACATTTAGGTCATTTTCGTCCTCCCTAGGCTTATTCTTGTCCAATTAGGGTTTTTAGCCAATCTTGTGCATCCAATAAGTTGATTTGTGTCATTGGAGGAACATTTAGGTCATTTTCGTCCTCCCTAGTCTTATTCTTGTCCAATTAGGGTTTTTATGCAATCTTGTGCATCCAATAGGTGTGTTTGTGTCATTGGACGAACATTTAGGTCATTTTCGTCCTCCCTAGGCTTATTCTTGTCCAATTAGGGTTTTTAACCATCCTTGTGCATCCAATAAGTTCATTTGTGTCATTGGTGGAACATTTAGGTCATTTACGTCATCCCTAGTCTTATTCTTGTCCAATTAGGGTTTTTATGCAATCTTGTGCATCCAATAGGTGTGTTTGTGTCATTGGACGAACATTTAGGTCATTTTCGTCCTCCCTAGTCTTATTCTTGTTGAATTAGGGTTTTTATGCAATCTTGTGCATCCAATAGGTGTGTTTGTGTCATTGGAGGAACATTTAGGTCATTTTCGTCCTCCCTAGTCTTATTCTTGTCCAATTAGGGTTTTTAACCAATCTTGTGCATTCAATAAGTTCATTTGTGTCATTGGATGAACATTTAGGTCATTTTCGTCCTCCCTAGTCTTATTCTTGTCCAATTAGGGTTTTTATGCAATCTTATGCATCCAATAGGTGTGTTTGTGTCATTGGAAGAACATTTAGGTCATTTTCGTCCTCCCTAGGCTTATTCTGGTCCGATTAGGGTTTTTAACCAATCTTGTGCATTCAATAAGTTCATTTGTGTCATTGGATGAACATTTAGGTCATTTTCGTCCTCCCTAGTCTTATTCTTGTCCAATTAGGGTTTTTATGCAATCTTGTGCATCCAATATGTGTGTTTGTGTCATTGGATGAACATTTAGGTAATTTTCGTCCTCCCAATGCTTATTCTTGTCCAATTAGGGTTTTTAAAAAATCTTGTGCATACAGTAAGTTCATTTGTGTCATTGGATGAAAATTTAGGTCATTTTCGTCCTCCCTAGTCTTATTCTTGTCCAATTAGGGTTTTTATGCAATCTTGTGCATCCAATAGGTGTGTTTGTGTCATTGGACGAACATTTAGGTCATTTTCGTCCTCCCTAGTCTTATTTTTGTCCAATTAGGGTTTTTATGCAATCTTGTGCATCCAATAGGTGTGTTTGTGTCATTGGAGTAACATTTAGGTCATTTTCGTCCTCCCTAGGCTTATTCTTGTCCAATTAGGGTTTTTAAATAACCTTGTGCATCCAATAAGTTCATTTGTGTCATTGGTTGAACATATAGGTCATTTCCGTCCTCCCTAGTCTTATTCTTGTCCAATTAGGGTTTTAAGCAATCTTGTGCATCCAATATGTGTGTTTGTGTCATTGGATGAACATTTAGGTCATTTTCGTCCTCCCTAGTCTTATTCTTGTCCAATTAGGGTTTTTATGCAATCTAGTGCATCCAATAGGTGTGTTTGTGTCATTGGACGAACATTTAGGTCATTTTCGTCATCCCTAGGCTTATTCTTGTCCAATTAGGGTTTTTAACCAATCTTGTGCATCCAATAAGTTCATTTGTGTCATTCGATCAACATTTAGGTCATTTTCGTCCTCCCTAGTCTTATTCTTGTCCAATTAGGGTTTTAAGCAATCTTGTGCATCCAATATGTGTGTTGTTCATTGGAAGAACATTTAGGTAATTTTCGTCCTCCCAATGCTTATTCTTGTCCAATTAGGGTTTTTAACAAATCTTGTGCATACAATAAGTTCATTTGTTTCATTGGATGAACATTTAGGTCATTTTCGTCCTCCCTAGTCTTATTCTTGTCCAATTAGGGTTTTTATGCAATCTTGTGCATCGAATAGGTGTGTTTGTGTCATTGGAGGAACATTTAGGACATTTTCGTCCTCCCTAGTCTTATTCTTGTTGAATTAGGGTTTTTATGCAATCTTGTGCATCGAATAGGTGTGGTTGTGTCTTGGAGGAACATTTAGGTCATTTTCGTCCTCCCTAGTCTTATTCTTGTCCAATTAGGGTTTTTATGCAATCTTGTGCATCCAATATGTGTGTTTGTGTCATTGGAGGAACATTTAGGTCATTTTCGTCTTCCCTAGTCTTATTCTTGTCCAATTAGGGTTTTTATGCAATCTTGTGCATCCAATAGGTGTGTTTGTGTCATTGGACGAAATTTTAGGTCATTTTCGTCCTCCCTAGGCTTATTCTTGTCCAATTAGGGTTTTTAACCAATCTTGTGCATCCAATAAGTTCATTTGTGTCATTCGATGAACATTTAGGTCATTTTCGTCCTCCCTAGTCTTATTCTTGTCCAATTAGGGTTTTAAGCAATCTTGTGCATCCAATATGTGGGTTTGTGTCATTGGATGATCATTTAGGTCATTTTCGTCCTCCCTAGGCTTATTCTTGTCCAATTAGGGTTTTTAAGCATTCTTGTGCATCCAATAAGTTCATTTGGGTCATTGGATGAACATTTAGGTCATTTTCGTCCTCCCTAGGCTTATTCTTGTCCAATTAGGGTTTTTATGCAATCTTGTGCATCCAATAGGTGTGTTTGTGTCATTGGACGAACATTTAGGTCATTTTCGTACTCCCTAGGCTTATTCTTGCCCAATTAGAGTTTTTATGCAATCTTGTGCATCCAATAGGTGTGTTTGTGTCATTGGAGGAACATTTAGGTCATTTTCGTCCTCCCTAGGCTTATTCTTGTCCAATTAGGGTTTTTATGCAATCTTGTGCATCCAATAGGTTTGTTTGTGTCATTGGACGAACATTTAGGTCATTTTCGTCCTCCCTATGCTTATTCTTGTCCAATTAGGGTTTTTATGCAATCTTGTGCATCCAATTGGTGTGTTTGTGTCATTGGACGAACATTTAGGTCATTTTCGTCCTCCCTAGGCTTATTCTTGTTCGATTAGGGTTTTTAACCAACCTTGTGCATCCAATAAGTTCATTTGTGTCATTGGTTGAACATTTAGGTCATTTTCGTCCTCCCTAGGCTTATTCTTGTCCAATTAGGGTTTTTAACCAACCTTGTGCATCCAATAAGTTCATTTGTGTCATTGGTGGAACATTTAGGTCATTTACGTCCTCCCTAGTCTTATTCTTGTCCAATTAGGGTTTTTATGCAATCTTGTGCATCCAATTGGTGTGTTTGTGTCATTGGACGAACATTTAGGTCATTTTCGTCATCCCTAGGCTTATTCTTGTCCATTTAGGGTTTTTAACCAATCTTGTGCATACAATAAGTTCATTTGTGTCATTGGATGAACATTTAGGTCATTTTCGACCTCCCTAGGCTTATTCTTGTCCAATTAGGGTTTTTAATCAATCTTGTGCATCCAATAAGTTCATTTGTGTCATTCGATGAACATTTAGGTCATTTTCGTCCTCCCTAGTCTTATTCTTGTCCAATTAGGGTTTTAAGCAATCTTGTGCATCCAATATGTGTGTTTGTCTCATTGGATGAACATTTAGGTAATTTTCGTCCTCCCAATGCTTATTCTTGTCCAATTAGGGTTTTTAAAAAATCTTGTGCATACAGTAAGTTCATTTGTGTCATTGGATGAAAATTTAGGTCATTTTCGTCCTCCCTAGTCTTATTCTTGTCCAATTAGGGTTTTTATGCAATCTTGTGCATCCAATAGGTGTGTTTGTGTCATTGGAGGAACATTTAGGTCATTTTCGTCCTCCCTAGTCTTATTCTTGTCCAATTAGGGTTTTTATGCAATCTTGTGCATCCAATAGGTGTGTTTGTGTCATTGTACGAAATTTTAGGTCATTTTCGTCCTCCCTAGGTATATTCTTGTCCAATTAGGGTTTTTAACCAATCTTGTGCATCCAATAAGTTCATTTGTGTCATTCAATGAACATTTAGGTCATTTTCGTCCTCCCTAGTCTTATTCTTGTCCAATTAGGGTTTTAAGCAATCTTGTGCATCCAATATGTGTGTTTGTGTCATTGGATGAACATTTAGGTAATTTTCGTCCTCCCTAGGCTTATTCTTGTCCAATTAGGGTTTTTATGCAATCTTGTGCATCCAATAGGTGTGTTTGTGTCATTGGAGGAACATTTAGGTCATTTTCGTCCTCCCTAGTCTTATTCTTGTCCAATTAGGGTTTTTATGCAATCTTGTGCATCCAATAGGTGTGTTTGTGTCATTGGACGAACATTTAGGGCATTTTCGTCCTCCCTAGGCTTATTCTTGTCCAAGTAGGGTTTTTAACCAATCTTGTGCATCCAATAAGTTCATTTGTGTCATTGGACGAACATTTAGGTCATTTTCGTCCTCCCTAGGCTTATTCTTGTCCAATTAGGGTTTTTAACCAACCTTGTGCATCCAATAATGTTCATTTGTGTCATTGGTTGAACATTTAGGTCATTTTTGTCCTCCCTAGGCTTATTCTTGTCCAATTAGGGTTTTTAACCAACCTTGTGTATCCAATAAGTTCATTTGTGTCATTGGTGGAACATTTAGGTCATTTACGTCCTCCCTAGTCTTATTCTTGTCCAATTAGGGTTTTTATGCAATCTTGTGCATCCAATAGGTGTGTTTGTGTCATTGGAGGAACATTTAGGTCATTTTCGTCCTCCCTAGTCTTATTCTTGTCCAATTAGGGTTTTTATGCAATCTTGTGCATCCAATAGGTGTGTTTGTGTCATTGGACGAACATTTAGGTCATTTTCGTCCTCCCTAGGCTTATTCTTGTCCAATTAGGGTTTTTAACCAATCTTGTGCATCCAATAAGTTCATTTGTGTCATTGGATGAACATTTAGGTAATTTTCGTCGTCCTTAGTCTTATTCTTGTCGAATTAGGTTTTTATGCAATCTTGTGCATCCAATAGGTGTGTTTGTGTCATTGGAGGAACATTTAGGTCATTTTCGTCCTCCCTAGTCTTATTCTTGTCCAATTAGGGTTTTTATGCAATCTTGTGCATCCAATAGGTGTGTTTGTGTCATTGGAGGAACATTGAGGTCATTTTCGTCCTCCCTAGTCTTATTCTTGTCGAATTAGGGTTTTTATGCAATGTTGTGCATCCAAAAGGTGTGTTTCTGTCATTGGAGGAACATTTAGGTCATTTTCGTCCTCCCTAGTCTTATTCTTGTCCAATTAGGGTTTTTATGCAATCTTGTGCATCCAATAGGTGTGTTTGTGTCATTGGAGGAACATTTAGGTCATTTTCGTCCTCCCTAGTCTTATTCTTGTCCAATTAGGGTTTTTATGCAATCTTGTGCATCCAATAGGTGTGTTTGTGTCATTGGACGAACATTTAGGTCATTTTCATCCTCCCTAGGCTTATCCTTGTCCAAGTAGGGTTTTTAACCAATCTTGTGCATCCAATAAGTTCATTTGTGTCATTGGATGAACATTTAGGTCATTTTCGACATCCCTAGTCTTATTCTTGTCCAATTAGGGTTTTAAGCAATCTTGTGCATCCAATATGTGTGTTTGTGTCATTGGAGGAACATTTAGGTCATTTTCGTCCTCCCTAGTCTTATTCTTGTCCAATTAGGGTTTTTATGCAATCTTGTGCATCCAATAGGTGTGTTTGTGTCATTGGACGAACATTTAGGGCATTTTCGTCCTCCCTAGGCTTATTCTTGTCCAATTAGGGTTTTTAACCAATCTTGTGCATCCAATAAGTTCATTTGTGTCATTGGATGAACATTTAGGTCATTTTCGTCCTCCCTAGTCTTATTCTTGTTCAATTAGGGTTTTTATGCAATCTTGTGCATCCAATAGGTGTGTTTGTGTCATTGGAGGAACATTTAGGTCATTTTCGTCCTCCCTAGGCTTATTCTTGTCCAATTAGGGTTTTTATGCAATCTTGTGCATCCAATAGGTGTGTTTGTGTCATTGGACGAAATTTTAGGTCATTTTCGTCCTCCCTAGGCTTATTCTTGTCCAATTAGGGTTTTTAACCAATCTTGTGCATCCAATAAGTTCATTTGTGTCATTGGAGGAACATTTAGGTCATTTTCGTCCTCCCTAGTCTTATTCTTGTCCCATTAGGGTTTTTATGCAATCTTGTGCATCCAATAGGTGTGTTTGTGTCATTGGACGAACATTTAGGTCATTTTCGTCCTCCCTAGGCTTATTCTTGTCCAATTAGGGTTTTTAACCAATCTTGTGCATCCAATAAGTTCATTTGTGTCATTGGAGGAACATTTAGGTCATTTTCGTCCTCCCTAGTCTTATTCTTGTCCAATTAGGGTTTTTATGCAATCTTGTGCATCCAATAGGTGTGTTTGTGTCATTGGACGAACATTTAGGTCATTTTCGTCCTCCCTATGCTTATTCTTGTCCGATTAGGGTTTTTAACCAATCTTGTGCAATCAATAAGTTCATTTGCATCATTGGATGAACATTTAGGTCATTTTCGTCCTCCCTAGTCTTATTCTTGTCCAATTAGGGTTTTTATGCAATCTTGTGCATCCAATAGGTGTGTTTGTGTCATTGGAGGAACATTTAGGTCATTTTCGTCCTCCCTAGTCTTATTCTTGTCCAATTAGGGTTTTTATGCAATCTTGTGCATCCAATAGGTGTGTTTGTGTCATTGGACGAACATTTAGGTCATTTTCGTCCTCCCTAGGCTTATTCTTGTCCAATTAGGGTTTTTAACCAATCTTGTGCATCCAATAAGTTCATTTGTGTCATTGGATGAACATTTAGGTCATTTTCGTCCTCCCTAGGCTTATTCTTGTCCAATTAGGGTTTTTAACCAATCTTGTGCTTCCAATAAGTTCATTTGGGTCATTGGATGAACATTTAAGTTATTTTCGTCCTCCCTAGGCTTATTCTTGTCCAATTAGGGTTTTTATGCAATCCTTTGCATCCAATAGGTGTGTTTGTGTCATTGGACGAACATTTAGGTCATTTTCGTCCTCCCTAGGCTTATTCTTGTCCAATTAGGGTTTTTAACCAATCTTGTGCATCTAATAAGTTCATTTGTGTCATTGGATGAACATTTAGGTCATTTTCATCCTCCCTAGTCTTATTCTTGTCCAATTAGGGTTTTTATGCAATCTTGTGCATCCAATAGGTGTGTTTTTGTCATTGGAGGAACATTTATGTCATTTTCGTCCTCCCTAGTCTTATTCTTATCCAATTAGGGTTTTTATGCAATCTTGTGCATCCAATAGGTGTGTTTGTGTCATTGGAGGAATATTTAGGTCATTTTCGTCCTCCCTAGTCTTATTCTTGTCGAATTAGGATTTTTATGCAATCTTGTGCATCCAATAGGTGTGTTTGTGTCATTGGAGGAACATTTAGGTCATTTTCGTCATCCCTAGTCTTATTCTTGTCCAATAAGGGTTTTTATGCAATCTTGTGCATCCAATAGGTGTGTTTGGGTCATTGGACGAACATTTAGGTCATTTTCGTCCTCCCTAGGCTTATTCTTGTCCAATTAGGGTTTTTAACCAATCTTGTGCATCGAATAAGTTCATTTGTGTCATTGGATGAATATTTAGGTCATTTTCGTCCTCCCTAGTCTTATTCTTGTCCAATTAGGGTTTTTATGCAATCTTGTGCATCCAATAGGTGTGTTTGTGTCATTGGAGGAACATTTAGGTCATTTTCGTCCTCCCTAGTCTTATTCTTGTCCAATTAGGGATTTTATGCAATCTTGTGCATCTAATATGTGTGTTTGTGTCATTGGATGAACATTTAGGTCATTTACATCCTCCCTAGGCTTATTCTTGTCCAATTAGGGTTTTTAACCAATCTTGTGCATCCAATAAGTTCATTTGTGTCATTGGATGAACATTTAGGTCATTTTCGTCCTCCCTAGGCTTATTCTTATCCAATTAGGGTTTTTAACCAATCTTGTGCATCCAATAAGTTCATTTGTGTCATTGGTGGAACATTTAGGTCATTTACGTCCTCCCTAGTCTTATTCTTGTCCAATTAGGGTTTTTATGCAATCTTGTGCATCCAATAGGTGCGTTTGTGTCATTGGAGGAACATTTAGGTCATTTTCGTCCTCCCTAGTCTTATTCTTGTCCAATTAGGGTTTTTATGCAATCTTGTGCATCCAATAGGTGTGTTTGTGTCATTGGACGAAATTTTAGGTCATTTTCGTCCTCCCTAGGTATATTCTTGTCCAATTAGGGTTTTTAACCAATCTTGTGCATCCAATAAGTTCATTTGTGTCATTCAATGAACATTTAGGTCATTTTCGTCCTCCCTAGTCTTATTCTTGTCCAATTAGGGTTTTAAGCAATCTTGTGCATCCAATATGTGTGTTTGTGTCATTGGATGAACATTTAGGTAATTTCCGTCCTCCCAATGCTTATTCTTGTCCAATTAGGGTTTTTAAAAAATCTTGTGCATACAGTAAGTTCATTTGTGTCATTGGATGAAAATTTAGGTCATTTTCGTCCTCCCTAGTCTTATTCTTGTCCAATTAGGGTTTTTATGCAATCTTGTGCATCCAATAGGTGTGTTTGTGTCATTGGAGGAACATTTAGGTCATTTTCGTCCTCCCTAGTCTTATTCTTGTCCAATTAGGGTTTTTATGCAATCTTGTGCATCCAATAGGTGTGTTTGTGTCATTGGACGAAATTTTAGGTCATTTTCGTCCTCCCTAGGCTTATTCTTGTCCAATTAGGGTTTTTAACCAATCTTGTGCATCCAATAAGTTCATTTGTGTCATTCGATGAACATTTAGGTCATTTTCGTCCTCCCTAGTCTTATTCTTGTCCAATTAGGGTTTTAAGCAATCTTGTGCATCAAATATGTGTGTTTGTGTCATTGGATGAACATTTAGGTAATTTTCGTCCTCCCAATGCTTATTCTTTTCCAATTAGGGTTTTTAAAAAATCTTGTGCATACAGTAAGTTCATTTGTGTCATTGGATGAACATTTAGGTCATTTTCGTCCTCCCTAGTCTTATTCTTGTTGAATTAGGGTTTTTATGCAATCTTGTGCATCCAATAGGTGTGTTTGTGTCATTGGAGGAACATTTAGGTCATTTTCGTCCTCCCTAGTCTTATTCTTGTCCAATTAGGGTTTTTATGCAATCTTGTGCATCCAATAGGTGTGTTTGTGTCATTGGAGGAACATTTAGGTCATTTTCGTCCTCCCTAGTCTTATTCTTGTCCAATTAGGGTTTTTATGCAATCTTGTGCATCCAATAGGTGTGTTTGTGTCATTGGACGAACATTTAGGTCATTTTCGTCCTCCCTAGGCTTATTCTTGTCCAATTAGGGTTTTTAACCAATCTTGTGCATCCAATAAGTTCATTTGTGTCATTGGATGAACATTTAGGTAATTTTCGTCGTCCTTAGTCTTATTCTTGTCGAATTAGGTTTTTATGCAATCTTGTGCATCCAATAGGTGTGTTTGTGTCATTGGAGGAACATTTAGGTCATTTTCGTCCTCCCTAGTCTTATTCTTGTCCAATTAGGGTTTTTATGCAATCTTGTGCATCCAATAGGTGTGTTTGTGTCATTGGACGAACATTTAGGTCATTTTCGTCCTCCCTAGGCTTATTCTTGTCCAATTAGGGTTTTAAGCAATCTGGTGCATCTAATATGTGTGTTTGTGTCATTGGATAAACATTTAGGTCATTTTCGTCCTCCCTATGCTTATTCTTGTCCAATTAGGGTTTTTAACAAATCTTGTGCATCCAAAAAGTTCATTTGTGTCATTGGATGAACATTTAGGTCATTTTCGTCCTCCCTATGCTTATTCTTGTCCAATTAGGGTTTTTAACCAATCTTGTGCATCCAAAAAGTTCATTTGTGTCATTGGATGAACATTTAGGTCATTTTCGTCCTCCCTAGTCTTATTCTTGTCCAATTAGGGTTTTAAGCAATCTTGTGCATCCAATATGTGTGTTTGTGTCATTGGATGAACATTTAGGTCATTTTCGTCCTCCCTAGTCTTATTCTTGTCCAATTAGGGATTTTATGCAATCTTGTGCATCCAATAGGTCTGTTTGTGTCATTGGACGAACATTTAGGTCATTTTCGTCCTCCCTAGGCTTATTCTTGTCCAATTAGGGTTTTTAACCAATCTTGTGCATCCAATAAGTTAATTTGTGTCATTGGATGAACATTTAGGTGATTTTCGTCCTCCCTAGGCTTATTCTTGTCCAGTTAGGGTTTTTAACTAATCTTGTGCATCCAATAAGTTCATTTGTGTCATTGGATGAACATTTAGGTCATTTTCGTCCTCCCTAGTCTTATTCTTGTCCAATTAGGGTTTTAAGCAATCTTGTGCATCCAATATGTGTATTTGTGTCATTGGATGAACATTTAGGTCATTTTCGTCCTCCCTATGCTTATTCTTGTCCAATTAGGGTTTTTATCCAATCTTGTGCATACAATAAATTCATTTGTGTCATTGGATGAACATTTAGGTCATTTATGTCCTCCCTAGTCTTATTCTTGTCCAATTAGGGTTTTTATGCAATCTTGTGCATCCAATAGGTGTGTTTGTGTCATTGGAGGAACATTTAGGTCATTTTCGTCCTCCCTAGTCTTATTCTTGTCCATTTAGGGTTTTTATGTAATCTTGTGCATCCAATAGGTGTGTTTGTGTCATTGGACGAAATTTTAGGTCATTTTCGTCCTCCCTAGGCTTATTCTTGTCCAATTAGGGTTTTTAACCAATCTTGTGCATCCAATAAGTTCATTTGTGTCATTCGATGAACATTTAGGTCATTTTCGTCCTCCCTAGGCTTATTCTTGTCCAATTAGGGTTTTTAACTAATCTTGTGCATCCAATAAGTTCATTTGTGTCATTGGATGAACATTTAGGTCATTTTCGTCCTCCCTAGGCTTTTTCTTCTCCAATTAGGGTTTTTAACCAATCTTGTGCATCCAATAAGTTCATTTGTGTCATTGGATGAACATTTAGGTCATTTTCGTCCTCCCTAGGCTTATTCTTGTCCAATTAGGGTTTTTAACCAATCTTGTGCATCCAATAAGTTCATTTGTGTCATTGGATGAACATTTAGGTCATTTTCGTCCTCCCTAGTCTTATTCTTGTCCAATTAGGGTTTTTAACCAACCTTGTGCATCCAATAAGTTCATTTGTGTCATTGGTGGAACGTTTAGGTCATTTACGTCCTCCCTAGTCTTATTCTTGTCCAATTAGGGTTTTTATGCAATCTTGTGCATCCAATAGGTGTGTTTGTGTCATTGGAGGAACATTTAGGTCATTTTCGTCCTCCCTAGTCTTATTCTTGTCCAATTAGGGTTTTTATGCAATCTTGTGCATCCAATAGGTGTGTTTGTGTCATTGGACGAACATTTAGGTCATTTTCGTCCTCCCTAGGCTTATTCTTGTCCAATTAGGGTTTTTAACCAATCTTGTGCATCCAATAAGTTCATTTGTGTCATTGGATGAACATTTAGGTCATTTTCGTCCTCCCTAGTCTTATTCTTGTCCAATTAGGGTTTTAAGCAATCTTGTGCATCCAATATGTGGGTTTGTGTCATTGGATGAACGTTTAGGTCATTTTCGTCCTCTCTATGCTTATTCTTGTCCAATTAGGGTTTTTAACCAATCTTGTGCATCCAATAAGTTCATTTGTGTCATTGGACGAACATTTAGGTCATTTTCGTCCTTCCTAGTCTTATTCTTGTCCAATTAGGGTTTTTATGCAATCTTGTGCATCCAATAGGTGTGTTTGTGTCATTGGACGAACATTTAGGTCATTTTCGTCCTCCCTAGGCTTATTCTTGTCCAATTAGGGTTTTTAACCAATCTTGTGCATCCAATAAGTTCATTTGTGTCATTGGATGAACATTTAGGTCATTTTCGTCCTCCCTAGTCTTATTCTTGTCCGATTAGGATTTTTATGCAATCTTGTGCATCCAATAGGTGTGTTTGTGTCATTGGACGAACATTTAGGTCATTTTCGTCCTTCCTAGGCTTATTCTTGTCCAATTAGGGTTTTTAACCAATCTTGTGCATCCAATAAGTTCATTTGTGTCATTGGATGAACATTTAGGTCATTTTCGTCCTCCCTAGCCTTATTCTTGTCTAATTAGGGTTTTTAACCAATCTTGTGCATCCAATAAGTTCATTTGTGTCATTGGATGAACATTTAGGTCATTTTCGTCCTCCCTAGGCTTATTCTTGTCCAATTAGGGTTTTTAACCAATCTTGTGCATCCAATAAGTTCATTTGTGTCATAAGACGAACATTTAGGTCATTTTCGTCCTCCCTAGGCTTATTCTTGTCCAATTAGGGTTTTTAACCAATCTTGTGCATCCAATAAGTTCATTTGTGTCATTGGATGAACATTTAGGTCATTTTCGTCCTCCCTATGCTTATTCTTATCCAATTAGGGTTTTTAACCAATCTTGTGCATCCAATAAGTTCATTTGTGTCATTGGATGAACATTTAGGTCATATACTTCCTCCCTAGGCTTATTCTTGTCCAATAATGGTTTTTAACCAATCTTGTGCATCCAATAAGTTCATTTGTGTCATTGGATGAACATTTAGGTCATTTTCGTCCTCCCTAGGCTTGTTCTTGTCCAATTAGGGTTTTTATGCAATCTTGTGCATCCTATAGGTGTGTTTGTGTCATTGGACGAACATTTAGATCATTTTCGTCCTCCCTAGGCTTATTCTTGTCCAATTAGGGTTTTTATGCAATCATGTGCATCCAATATGTGTGTTTGTGTCATTGGATGAACATTTAGGTCATTTTCGTCCTCCCTAGGCTTATTCTTGTCCAATTAGGGTTTTTAACCAACCTTGTGCATCCAATAAGTTCATTTGTGTCATTGGTGGAACATTTAGGTCATTTACGTCCTCCCTAGTCTTATTCTTGTCCAATTAGGGTTTTTATGCTATCTTGTGCATCCAATAGGTGTGTTTTTGTCATTGGAGGAACATTTAGGTCATTTTCGTCCTCCCTAGTCTTATTCTTGTCGAATTAGGGTTTTTATACAATCTTGTGCATCCAATAGGTGTGTTTGTGTCATTGGAGGAACATTTAGGTCATTTTCGTCCTCCCTAGTCTTATTCTTGTCCAATTAGGGTTTTTATGCAATCTTGTGCATCCAATAGGTGTGTTTGTGTCATTGGACGAACATTTAGGTCATTTTCGTCCTCCCTAGGCTTATTCTTGTCCAATTAGGGTTTTTAACCACTCTTGTGCATCCAATAAGCTCATTTGTGTCATTGGATGAACATTTAGGTCATTTTTGTCCTCCCTAGTCTTATTCTTGTCGAATTAGGATTTTTATGCAATCTTGTGCATCCAATAGGTGTGTTTGTGTCATTGGAGGAACATTTAGGTCATTTTCGTCCTCCCTAGTCTTATTCTTGTCCAATTAGGGTTTTTATGCAATCTTGTGCATCCAATAGGTGTGTTTGTGTCATTGGACGAACATTTAGGTCATTTTCGTCATCCCTAGGCTTATTCTTGTTCGATTAGGGTTTTAAGGCAATCATGTGCATCCAATAGGTGTGTTTGTGTCATTGGACGAACATTTAGGTCATTTTCGTCCTCCCTAGGCTTATTCTTGTCCAATTAGGGTTTTTAACCAACCTTGTGCATCCAATAAGTTCATTTGTGTCATTGGTTGAACATTTAGGTCATTTTCGTCCTCCCTAGGCTTATTCTTGTCCAATTAGGGTTTTTAACCAACCTTGTGCATCCAATAAGTTCATTTGTGTCATTGGTGGAACATTTAGGTCATTTACGTCCTCCCTAGTCTTATTCTTGTCCAATTAGGGTTTTTATGCAATCTTGTGCATTCAATAGGTGTGTTTGTGTCATTGGAGGAACATTTAGGTCATTTTCGTCCTCCCTAGTCTTATTCTTGTCCAATTAGGGTTTTTATGCAATCTTGTGCATCCAATAGGTGTGTTTGTGTCATTGGACGAACATTTAGGTCATTTTCGTCCTCCCTAGGCTTATTCTTGTCCAATTAGGGTTTTTAACCAACCTTGTGCATCCAATAAGTTCATTTGTGTCATTGGTTGAACATTTAGGTCATTTTCGTCCTCCCTAGGCTTATTCTTGTCCAATTAGGGTTTTTAACGAACCTTGTGCATCCAATAAGTTCATTTGTGTCATTGGTGGAACATTTAGGTCATTTACGTCCTCCCTAGTCTTATTCTTGTCCAATTAGGGTTTTTATGCAATCTTGTGCATTCAATAGGTGTGTTTGTGTCATTGGAGGAACATTTAGGTCATTTTCGTCCTCCCTAGTCTTATTCTTGTCCAATTAGGGTTTTTATGCAATCTTGTGCATCCAATAGGTGTGTTTGTGTCATTGGACGAACATTTAGGTCATTTTCGTCCTCCCTAGGCTTATTCTTGTCCAATTAGGGTTTTTAACCAATCTTGTGGAGCTAATAAGTTCATTTGTGTCATTGGATGAACATTTAGGTCATTTTCGTCCTCCCAAGTCTTATTCTTGTCCAATTAGGGTTTTTATGCAATCTTGTGCATCCAATAGGTGTGTTTGTGTCATTGGAGGAACATTTAGGTCATTTTCGTCCTCCCTAGTCTTATTCTTGTCCAATTAGGGTTTTTATGCAATCTTGTGCATCCAATAGGTGTGTTTGTGTCATTGGACGAACATTTAGGTCATTTTCGTTCTCCCTAGGCTTATTCTTGTCCGATTAGGGTTTTTAACCAATCTTGTGCATCCAATAAGTTCATTTGTGTCATTGGATGAACATCTAGGTCATTTTCGTCCTCCCTAGTCTTATTCTTGTCCAATTAGGGTTTTTAACCAACCTTGTGCATCCAATAAGTTCATTTGTGTCATTGGTGGAACATTGAGGTCATTTACGTCCTCCCTAGTCTTATTCTTGTCCAATTAGGGTTTTTATGCAATCTTGTGCATCCAATAGGTGTGTTTGTGTCATTGGAGGAACATTTAGGTCATTTTCGTCCTCCCTAGACTTATTCTTGTCGAATTAGGGTTTTTATGCAATCTTGTGCATCCAATGTGTCATTGGAGGAACATTTAGGTCATTTTCGTCCTCCCTAGGCTTATTCATGTCCAATTAGGGTTTTTAACCAATCTTGTGCATCCAATAAGTTCATTTGTGTCAATGGATGAACATTTAGGACATTTTCGTCCTCCCAAGTCTTATTCTTGTCCAATTAGGGTTTTTATGCAATCTTGTGCATCCAATAGGTGTGTTTGTGTCATTGGAGGAACATTTAGGTCATTTTCGTCCTCCCTAGTCTTATTCTTGTCCAATTAGGGTTTTTATGCAATCTTGTGCATCCAATAGGTGTGTTTGTGTCATTGGACGAACATTTAGGTCATTTTCGTTCTCCCTAGGCTTATTCTTGTCCAATTAGGGTTTTTAGTCAACCTTGTGCATCCAATAAGTTCATTTTTGTCATTGGTTGAACATTTAGGTCATTTTCGTCCTCCCTAGTCTTATTCTTGTCCAATTAGGGTTTTTATGCAATCTTGTGCATCCAATAGGTGTGTTTGTGTCATTGGACGAACATTTAGGTCATTTTCGTCCTCCCTAGGCTTATTCTTGTCCAATTAGGGTTTTTAACCAATCTTGTGCATCCAATAAGTTCATTTGTGTCATTGGAGGAACATTTAGGTCATTTTCGTCCTCCCTAGTCTTATTCTTGTCCAATTAGGGTTTTTATGCATTCTTGTGCATCCAATAGGTGTGTTTGTGTCATTGGACGAACATTTAGGTCATTTTCGTCCTCCCTAGGCTTATTCTTGTCCAATTAGGGTTTTTAACCAATCTTGTGCTTCCAATAAGTTCATTTGTGTCATTGGATGAACATTTAGGTCATTTTCGTCCTCCCTAGTCTTATTCTTGTCCAATTAGGGTTTTAAGCAATCTTGTGCATCCAATATGTGTGTTTGTGTCATTGGATGAACATTTAGGTAATTTTCGTCCTCTCTATGCTTATTCTTGTCAAATTAGGGTTTTTAATCAATCTTGTGCATCCAATAAGTTCATTTGTGTCATTGGATGAACATTTAGGTCATTTTCGTCCTCCCTAGTCTTATTCTTGTCCAATTAGGGTTTTTATGCAATCTTGTGCATCCAATAGGTGTGTTTGTGTCATTGGAGGAACATTAAGGTCATTTTCGTCCTCCTTAATCTTATTCTTGTCCAATTCGGGTTTTTATGCAATCTTGTGCATCCAATAGGTGTGTTTTTGTAATTGGAGATACATTTAGGTCATTTTCGTCCTCCCTAGGCTTATTCTTGTCCAATTAGGGTTTTTAATCAATCTTGTGCATCCAATAAGCTCATTTGTGTCATTGGATGAACATTTAGGTCATTTTCGTCCTCCCTAGGCTTATTCTTGTCCAATTAGGGTTTTTAACCAATCTTGTGCATCCAATAAGTTCATTTGTGTCATTGGATGAACATTTAGGTCATTTTCGTCCTCCCTAGGTTTATTCTTGTCCAATTAGGGTTTTTAACCAATCTTGTGCATCCAATAAGTTCATTTGTGTCATTGGTTGAACATTTAGGTCATTTTCGTCCTCCCTAGTCTTATTCTTGTCCAATTAGGGTTTTAAGCAATCTTGTGCATCCAAT
>JBBPBR010000308.1:0-26989 GCA_037974775.1 Cicer pinnatifidum
AATTAGGGTTTTTATGCAATCTTGTGCATCCAATAGGTGTGTTGGTGTCATTGGAGGAACATTTAGGTCATTTTCGTCCTCCCTAGTCTTATTCTTGTCCAATTAGGGTTTTTATGCAATCTTGTGCATCCAATAGGTGTGTTTGTGTCATTGGACGAACATTTAGGTGATTTTCGTCCTCCCTAGGCTTATTCTTGTCCAAGTAGGGTTTTTAACCAATCTTGTGCATCCAAAAAGTTCATTTGTGTCATTGGATGAACATTTATGTCATTTTCGTCCTCCCTAGTCTTATTCTTGTCCAATTAGGGTTTTTATGCAATCTTGTGCATCCAATAGGTGTGTTTGTGTCACTTGAGGAACATTTAGGTCATTTTCGTCCTCCCTAGTCTTATTCTTGTCCAATTAGGGTTTTTATGCAATCTTGAACATCCAATAGGTGTGTTTGTGTCATTGGACGAACATTTAGGTCATTTTCGTCCTCCCTAGGCTTATTCTTGTCCAATTAGGGTTTGTAACCAATCTTGTGCATCCAATAAGTTCATTTGTGTCATTGGATGAACATTTAGGTCATTTTCGTCATCCCTAGTCTTATTCTTGTCCAATTAGGGTTTTTATGCAATCTTGTGCATCCAATAGGTGTGTTTGTGTCATTGGACGAACATTTAGGTCATTTTCGTCCACCCTAGGCTTATTCTTGTCCAATTAGGGTTTTAACCAATCTTGTGCATCCAATAAGTTCGTTTGTGTCATTGGATGAACATTTAGGTCATTATCGTCCTCCCTAGGCTTATTCTTGTCCAATTAGGGTTTTCAACCAATCTTGTGCATCCAATAAGTTCATTTGTGTCATTGGATGAACATTTAGGTCATTTTCGTCCTCCCTAGGCTTATTCTTGTCCAATTAGGGTTTTTAACCAATCTTGTGCATCCAATAAGTTCATTTGTGTCATTGGATGAACATTTAGGTCATTTTCGTCATCCCTAGTCTTATTCTTGTCCAATTAGGGTTTTCAACCAATCTTGTGCATCCAATAAGTTCATTTGTGTCATTGGATGAACATTTAGGTCATTTTCGTCCTCCCTAGGCTTATTCTTGTCCAATTAGGGTTTTTATGCCATCTTGTGCATCCAATAGGTGTGTTTGTGTCATTGGACGAACATTTAGGTCATTTTCGTCCTCCCTAGGCTTATTCTTGTCCAATTAGGGTTTTAAATTAATCTTGTGCATCCAATAAGTTCATTTGTGTCATTGGTGGAACATTTAGGTCATTTACGTCCTCCCTAGGCTTATTCTTGTCCAATTAGGGTTTTCAACCAATCTTGTGCATCCAATAAGTTCATTTGTGTCATTGGATGAACATTTAGGTCATTTTCGTCCTCCCTAGGCTTATTCTTGTCCAATTAGGGTTTTTAACCAATCTTGTGCATCCAATAAGTTCATTTGTGTCATTGGATGAACATTTAGGTCATTTTCGTCCTCCCTACGCTTATTCTTGTCCAATTAGGGTTTTTAACCAATCTTGTGCATCCAATAAGTTCATTTGTGTCATTTGATGAACATTTAGGTCATTTTCGTCCTCCCTAGGCTTATTCTTGTCCAATTAGGGTTTTTATGCCATCTTGTGCATCCAATAGGTGTGTTTGTGTCATTGGACGAACATTTAGGTCATTTTCTTCCTCCCTAGGCTTATTCTTGTCCAATTAGGGTTTTTAATTAATCCTGTGCATCCAATAAGTTCATTTGTGTCATTGGTGGAACATTTAGGTCATTTACGTCCTCCCTAGGCTTATTCTTGTCCAATTAGGGTTTTCAACCAAACTTGTGTATCCAATAAGTTCATTTGTGTCATTGGATGAACATTTAGGTCATTTTCGTCATCCCTAGGCTTATTCTTGTCCAATTAGGGTTTTCAACCAATCTTGTGCATCCAATAAGTTCATTTGTGTCATTGGATGAACATTTAGGTCATTTTCGTCCTCCCTAGGCTTATTCTTGTTCAATTAGGGTTTTTAACTAACCTTGTGCATCCAATAAGTTCATTTGTGTCATTGGATGAACATTTAGGTCATTTTCGTCCTCCCTAGGCTTATTCTTGTCCAATTAGGGTTTTTAACCAATCTTGTGCATCCAATAAGTTCATTTGTGTCATTGGATGAACATTTAGGTCATTTTCGTCCTCCCTAGTCTTATTCTTGTCCAATTAGGGTTTTTATTCAATCTTGTGCATCCAATAGGTGCGTTTGTGTCATTGGAGGAACATTTAGGTCATTTTCGTCCTCCCTAGTCTTATTCTTGTCCAATTAGGGTTTTTATGCAATCTTGTGCATCCAATAGGTGTGTTTGTGTCATTGGACGAAATTTTAGGTCATTTTCGTCCTCCCTAGTCTTATTCTTGTCCAATTAGGGTTTTAAGCAATCTTGTGCATCCAATATGTGTGTTTGTGTCATTGGATGAACATTTAGGTAATTTTCGTCCTCCCTATGCTTATTCTTGTCCAATTAGGGTTTTTAACAAATCTTGTGCATACAATAAGTTCATTTGTGTCATTGGATGAACATTTAAGTCACTTTCGTCCTCCCTAGTCTTATTCTTGTCCAATTAGGGTTTTTATGCAATCTTGTGCATCCAATAGGTGTGTTTGTGTCATTGGAGGAACATTTAGGTCATTTTCGTCCTCCCTAGTCTTATTCTTGTCCAATTAGGGTTTTTATGCAATCTTGTGCATCCAATAGGTGTGTTTGTGTCATTGGACGAACATTTAGGTCATTTTCGTCCTCCCTAGGCTTATTCTTGTCCAATTAGGGTTTTTAACCAATCTTGTGCATCCAATAAGTTCATTTGTGTCATTGGATGAACATTTAGGTAATTTTCGTCGTCCTTAGTCTTATTCTTGTCGAATTAGGTTTTTATGCAATCTTGTGCATCCAATAGGTGTGTTTGTGTCATTGGAGGAACATTTAGGTCATTTTCGTCCTCCCTAGTCTTATTCTTGTCCAATTAGGGTTTTTATGCAATCTTGTGCATCCAATAGGTGTGTTTGTGTCATTGGACGAACATATAGGTCATTTTCGTCCTCCCTAGGCTTATTCTTGTCCAATTACGGTTTTTAACCAATCTTGTGCATCCAATAAGTTCATTTGTGTCATTGGATGAACATTTAGGTCATTTTCGTCATCCCTAGTCTTATTCTTGTCCAATTAGGGTTTTAAGCAATCTTGTGCATCCAATATGTGTGTTTGTGTCATTGGATGAACATTTAGGTCATTTTCGTCCTCCCTAGTCTTATTCTTGTCCAATTAGGGTTTTTATGCAATCTTGTGCATCAAATAGGTGTGTTTGTGTCATTCGACGAACATTTAGGTCATTTTCGCCCTCCCTAGGCTTACTCTTGTCCAATTAGGGTTTTTAACCAATCTTGTGCATCCAATAAGTTCATTTGTGTCATTGGATGAACATTTAGGTCATTTTCGTCCTCCCTAGGCTTATTCTTGTCCAATTAGGGTTTTTAACCAATCTTGTGCATCCAATAAGTTCATTTGTGTCATTGGATGAACATTTAGGTCATTTTCGTCCTCCCTAGGCTTATTCTTGTCAAATTAGGGGTTTTAACCAATCTTGTGCATCCAATAAGTTCATTTGTGTCATTGGATGAACATTTAGGTCATTTTCGTCCTCCCTAGGCTTATTCTTGTCCAATTAGGGTTTTTAACCAATCTTGTGCATCCAATAAGTTCATTTGTGTCATTGGATGAACATTTAGGTCATTTTCGTCCTCCGTAGGCTTATTCTTGTACAATTAGGGTTTTTAACCAATCTTGTGCATCCGATAGGTGTGTTTGTGTTATTGGATGAACATTTAGGTCATTTTCGTCCTCCCTAGGCTTATTCTTGTCCAATTAGGGTTTCTAACCAATCTTGTGTATCCAATAGATGTATTTGTGTCATTGGATGAACATTTAGGTCATTTTCGTCCTCCCTAGGCTTATTCTTGTCCAATTAGGGTTTTTAAGCAATCTTGTGCATCCAATAAGTTCATTTGTGTCATTGGATGAACATTTAGGTCATTTTCGTCCTCCCTAGGCTTACTCTTGTCCAATTAGGGTTTTTAACCAATCTTGTGCATCCAATAAGTTCATTTGTGTCATTGGATGAACATTTAGGTCATTTTCGTCCTCCCTAGGCTTATTCTTGTCCAATTAGGGTTTTCATCCAATCTTGTGCATCCAATAAGTTCATTTGTGTAGTTGGATGAACATTTAGGTCATTTTCGTCCTCCCTAGGCTTATTTTTGTCCAATTAGGGTTTTTAACCAATCTTGTGTATCCAATAAGTTCATTTGTGTCATTGGATGAACATTTAGGTCATTATCGTCCTCCCTAGTCTTATTCTTGTCCAATTAGGGTTTTTATGCAATCTTGTGCATCCAATAGGTGTGTTTGTGTCATTGGAGGAACATTTAGGTCATTTTCGTCCTCCCTAGTCTTATTAATGTCCAATTAGGGTTTTTATGCAATCTTGTGCATCCAATAGGTGTGTTTGTGTCATTGGACGAACATTTAGGTCATTTTCGTCCTCCCTAGGCTTATTCTTGTCCAATTAGGGTTTTTAACCAATCTTGTGCATCCAATAAGTTCATTTGTGTCATTGGATGAACATTTAGGTCATTTTCGTCATCCCTAGTCTTATTCTTGTCCAATTAGGGTTTTAAGCAATCTTGTGCATCCAATATGTGTGTTTGTGCATTGGATGAACATTTAGGTCATTTTCGTCCTCCCTATGCTTATTCTTGTCCAATTAGGGTTTTTAACCAATCTTGTGCATCCAATAAGTTCATTTGTGTCATTGGATGAACATTTAGGTCATATACGTCCTCCCTAGGCTTATTCTTGTCCAATAATGGTTTTTAACCAATCTTGTGCATCCAATAAGTTCATTTGTGTCATTGGATGAACATTTAGGTCATTTTCGTCCTCCCTAGGCTTGTTCTTGTCCAATTAGGGTTTTTATGCAATCTTGTGCATCCTATAGGTGTGTTTGTGTCATTGGACGAACATTTAGATCATTTTCGTCCTCCCTAGGCTTATTCTTGTCCAATTAGGGTTTTTATGCAATCATGTGCATCCAATAGGTGTGTTTGTGTCATTGGACGAACATTTAGGTCATTTTCGTGCTCCCTAGGCTTATTCTTGTCCAATTAGGGTTTTTAACCAACCTTGTGCATCCAATAAGTTCATTTGTGTCATTGGTGGAACATTTAGGTCATTTACGTCCTCCCTAGTCTTATTCTTGTCCAATTAGGGTTTTTATGCTATCTTGTGCATCCAATAGGTGTGTTTCTGTCATTGGAGGAACATTTACGTCATTTTCGTCCTCCCTAGTCTTATTCTTGTCGAATTAGGGTTTTTATACAATCTTGTGCATCCAATAGGTGTGTTTGTGTCATTGGAGGAACATTTAGGTCATTTTCGTCCTCCCTAGTCTTATTCTTGTCCAATTAGGGTTTTTATGCAATCTTATGCATCCAATAGGTGTGTTTGTGTAATTGTAGGAACATTTAGGTCATTTTCGTCCTCCCTAGTTTTATTCTTGTCCAATTAGGGTTTTTATGCAATCTTGTGCATCCAATAGGTGTGTTTGTGTCATTGGACGAACATTTAGGTCATTTTCGTCCTCCCTAGGCTTATTCTTGTCCAATTAGGGTTTTTAACCAATCTTGTGCATCCAATAAGTTCATTTGTGTCATTGGATGAACATTTAGGTCATTTTCGTCCTCCCTAGTCTTATTCTTGTCGAATTAGGGTTTTTATGCAATCTTGTGCATCTAATAGGTGTGTTTGTGTCAATGGAGGAACATTTAGGTCATTTTCGTCCTCCCTAGTCTTATTCTTGTCCAATTAGGGTTTTTATGCAATCTTGTGCATCCAATAGGTGTGTTTGTGTCATTGGACGAACATTTAGGTCATTTTCATCCTCCCTAGACTTATTCTTGTCCAATTAGGGTTTTTAACCAATCTTGTGCATCCAATAAGTTCATTTGTCTCATTGGATGAACATTTAGGTCATTTTCGTCCTCCCTAGGCTTATTCTTATCCAATTAGGGTTTTCAACCAATCTTGTGCAATTAATAAGTTCATTTGTGTCATTGGATGAACATTTAGGTCATTTTCGTCCTCCCTAGGCTTATTCTTGTCCAATTAGGGTTTTTAACCAATCTTGTGCATCCAATAAGTTCATTTGTGTCATTGGATGAACATTTAGGTCATTTTCGTCCTCCCTAGGCTTATTCTTGTCCAATTAGGGTTTTTAACCAACCTTGTGCATCCAATAAGTTCATTTGTGTCATTGGTGGAACATTTAGGTCATTTACGTCCTCCCTAGTCTTATTCTTGTCCAATTAGGGTTTTTATGCAATCTTGTGCATCCAATAGGTGTGTTTGTGTCATTGGAGGAACATTTAGGTCATTTTCGTCCTCCCTCGTCTTATTCTTGTCGAATTAGGGTTTTTATACAATCTTGTGCATCCAATAGGTGTGTTTGTGTCATTGGAGGAACATTTAGGTCATTTTCGTCCTCCCTAGTCTTATTCTTGTCTAATTAGGGTTTTTATGCAATCTTGTGCATCCAATAGGTGTGTTTTTTTCATTGGACGAACATTTAGGTCATTTTCGTCCTCCCTAGGCTTATTCTTGTCCAATTAAGGTTTTTAACCAATCTTGTGCATCCAATAAGTTCATTTGTGTCATTGGATGAACATTTAGGTCATTTTCGTCCTCCCTAGTCTTATTCTTGTCGAATTAGGGTTTTTATGCAATCTTGTGCATCCAATAGGTGTATTTGTGTCATTGGAGGAACATTTAGGTTATTTTCGTCCTCCCTAGTCTTATTCTTGTCCAATTAGGGTTTTTATGCAATCTTGTGCATCCAATAGGTGTGTTTGTGTCATTGGACGAACATTTAGGTCATTTTCGTCCTCCCTAGGCTTATTCTTGTCCAATTAGGGTTTTTATGCAATCTTGTGCATCCAATTGGTGTGTTTTTGTCATTGGACGAATATTTAGGTCATTTTCGTCCTCCCTAGGCTTATTCTTGTTCAATTAGGGTTTTTAACTAACCTTGTGCATCCAATAAGTTCATTTGTGTCATTGGTTGAACATTTAGGTCATTTTCGTCCTCCCTAGGCTTATTCTTGTCCAATTAGGGTTTTTAACCAACCTTGTGCATCCAATAAGTTCATTTGTGTCATTGGTGGAACATTTAGGTCATTTACGTCCTCCCTATACTTATTCTTGTCCAATTAGGGTTTTCAACCAATCTTGTGCATCCAATAAGTTCATTTGTGTCATTGGATGAACATTTAGGTCATTTTCGTCCTCCCTAGGCTTATTCTTGTCCAATTAGGGTTTTTAACCAATCTTGTGCATCCAATAAGTTCATTTGTGTCATTGGATGAACATTTAGGTCATTTTCGTCCTCCCTAGTCTTATTCTTGTCCAATTAGGGTTTTTATGCAATCTTGTGCATCCAATAGGTGTGTTTGTGTCGTTGGAGGAACATTTAGGTCATTTTCGTCTTCCCTAGTCTTATTCTTTTCCAATTAGGGTTTTTATGCAATCTTGTGCATCCAATAGGTGTGTTTGTGTCATTGGACGAACTTTTAGGTCATTTTCGTCCTCCGTAGGCTTATTCTTGTCCAATTAGGGTTTTTAACCAATCTTGTGGATACAATAAGTTCATTTGTGTCATTCGATGAACATTTAGGTCATTTTCGTCCTCCCTAGTCTTATTCTTGTCCAATTAGGGTTTTTATGCAATCTTGTGCATCCAATAGGTGTGTTTGTGTCATTGGAGGAACATTTAGGTCATTTTCGTTCTCCCTAGTCTTATTCTTGTCGAATTAGGGTTTTTATACAATCTTGTGCATCCAATAGGTGTGTTTGTGTCATTGGACGAACATTTAGGTCATTTTCGTCCTCCCTAGGCTTATTCTTGTCCAATTAGGGTTTTTAACCAACCTTGTGCATCCAATAAGTTCATTTGTGTCATTGGTTGAACATTTAGGTCATTTTCATCCTACCTAGGCTTATTCTTGTCCAATTAGGGTTTTTAACCAATCTTGTGCATCCAATAAGTTCATTTGTGTCATTGGATGAACATTTAGGTCATTTTCGTCCTCCCTAGTCTTATTCTTGTCCAATTAGGGTTTTAAGCAGTCTTGTGCATCCAATATGTGTGTTTGTGTCATTAGATGAACATTTAGGTCATTTTCGTCCTCCCTATGCTTATTCTTGTCCAATTAGGGTTTTTAACCAATCTTGTGCATCCAATAGGTGTGTTTGTGTCATTGGAGGAACATTTAGGTCATTTTCGTCCTCCCTAGTCTTATTCTTGTCCAATTAGGGTTTTTATGCAATCTTGTGCATCCAATAGGTGTGTTTGTGTCATTGGACGAACATTTAGGTCATTTTCGTCGTCCCTACGCTTATTCTTGTCCATTTAGGGTTTTTATGCAATCTTGTGCATCCAATAGGTGTGTTTGTGTCATTGGACGAACATTTAGGTCATTTTCGTCCTCCCTAGGCTGATTCTTGTCCAATTAGGGTTTTTAGCCAATCTTGTGCATCCAATAAGTTCATTTGTTTCATTGGAGGAACATTTAGGTCATTTTCGTCCTCCCTAGTCTTATTCTTGTTCAATTAGGGTTTTTATGCAATCTTGTGCATCCAATCGGTGTGTTTGTGTCATTGGACGAACATTTTGGTCATTTTCATCCTCCCGATGCTTATTCTTGTCCAATTAGGGTTTTTAACCAATCTTGTGCATCCAATAGGTGTTTTTGTGTCATTGGAGGAACATTTAGGTCATTTTCGTCCTCCCTAGTCTTATTCTTGTCCAATTAGGGTTTTTATGCAATCTTGTGCATCCAATAGGTGTGTTTGTGTCATTGGACGAACATTTAGGTCTTTTTCGTCCTCCCTAGGCTTATTCTTGTCCAATTAGGGTTTTTAACCAATCTTGTGCATCCAATAAGTTCATTTGTGTCATTGGATGAACATTTAGGTCATTTTCGTCCTCCCTAGTCTTATTCTTGTCCAATTAGGGTTTTTAACCAACATTGTGCATCCAATAAGTTCATTTGTGTCATTGGTGGAACGTTTAGGTCATTTACGTCCTCCCTAGTCTTATTCTTGTCCAATTAGGGTTTTTATGCAATCTTGTGCATCCAATAGGTGTGTTTGTGTCATTGGAGGAACATTTAGGTCATTTTCGTCCTCCCTAGTCTTATTCTTGTCCAATTAGGGTTTTTATGCAATCTTGTGCATCCAATAGGTGTGTTTGTGTCATTGGACGAACATTTAGGTCATTTTCGTCCTCCCTAGGCTTATTCTTGTCCAATTAGGGTTTTTAACCAATCTTGTGCATCCAATAAGTTCATTTGTGTCATTGGATGAACATTTATGTCATTTTCGTCCTCCCTAGTTTTATTCTTGTCGAATTAGGATTTTTATGCAATCTTGTGCATCCAATAGGTGTGTTTGTGTCATTGGAGGAACATTTAGGTCATTTTCGTCCTCCCTAGTCTTATTCTTGTCCAATTAGGGTTTTTATGCAATCTTGTGCATCCAATAGGTGTGTTTGTGTCATTGGACGAACATTTAGGTCATTTTCGTCCTCCCTAGGCTTATTCTTGTCCAATTAGGGTTTTTAACCAATCTTGTGCAACCAATAAGTTCATTTATGTCATTGGATGAACATTTAGGTCATTTTCGTCCTCCCTAGTCTTATTCTTGTCGAATTAGGGTTTTTATGCAATCTTGTGCATCCAATAGGTGTGTTTGTGTCATTGGAGGAACATTTAGGTCATTTTCGTCCTCCCTAGTCTTATTCTTGTCCAATTAGGGTTTTTATGCAATCTTGTGCATCCAATAGGTGTGTTTGTGTCATTGGAGGAACATTTAGGTCATTTTCGTCCTCCCTAGTCTTATTCTTGTCCAATTAGGGTTTTTATGCAATCTTGTGCATCCAATAGGTGTGTTTGTGTCATTGGACGAACATTTAGGTCATTTTCGTCCTCCCTAGGCTTATTCTTGTCCAATTTGGGTTTTAAGCAATCTTGTGCGTCCAATAAGTGTGTTTGTGTAATTGGATGAACATTTAGGTAATTTTCGTCCTCCCTATGCTTATTCTTGTCCAATTAGGGTTTTTTAACCAATCTTGTGCATACAATAAGTTCATTTGTGTCATTGGATGAACATTTAGGTCATTTTCGTCCTCCCTAGGCTTATTCTTGTCCAATTAGGGTTTTTAACCAATCTTGTGCATCCAATAAGTTCATTTGTGTCATTGGATGAACATTTAGGTCATTTTCGTCCTCCCTAGTCTTATTCTTGTCCAATTAGGGTTTTTATGCAATCTTGTGCATCCAATAGGTGTGTTTGTGTCATTGGAGGAACATTTAGGTCATTTTCGTCCTCCCTAGTCTTATTCTTGTCCAATTAGGGATTTTATGCAATCTTGTGCATCCAATAGGTGTGTTTGTGTCATTGGACAAACATTTAGGTCATTTTCGTCCTCCCTAACCTTATTCTTGTCCAATTAGGGTTTTTAACCAATCTTGTGCATCCAATAAGTTCATTTGTGTCATTGGATGAACATTTTGGTCATTTTCGTCCTCCCTAGGCTTATTCTTGTCCAATTAGGGTTTTTAACCAATCTTGTGCATCCAATAAGTTCATTTGTGTCATTGGATGAACATTTAGGTCATTTTCGTCCTCCCTAGGCTTATTCTTGTCCAATTAGGGTTTTTAACCAATCTTGTGCATCCAATAAGTTCATTTGTGTCATTGGATGAACATTTAGGTCATTTTCGTCATCCCTAGTCTTATTCTTGTCCAATTAGGGTTTTTATGCAATCTTCTGCATCCAATAGGTGTGTTTGTGTCATTGGACGAACATTTAGGTCATTCTCGTCCACCCTAGGCTTATTCTTGTCCAATTATGGTTTTAACCAATCTTGTGCATCCAATAAGTTCATTTGTGTCATTGGATGATCATTTAGGTCATTTTCATCCTCCCTAGGCTTATTCTTGTCCAATTAGGGTTTTCAACCAATCTTGTGCATCCAATAAGTTCATTTGTGTCATTGGATGAACATTTAGGTCATTTTCGTCCTCCCTAGGCTTATTCTTGTCCAATTAGGGTTTTTAACCAATCTTGTGCATCCAATAAGTTCATTTGTGTCATTGGATGAACATTTAGGTCATTTTCGTCCTCCCTAGTCTTATTCTTGTCCAATTAGGGTTTTTATGCAATCTTATGCATCCAATAGGTGTGTTTGTGTCATTGTAGGAACATTTAGGTCATTTTCGTCCTCCCTAGTTTTATTCTTGTCCAATTAGGGTTTTTATGCAATCTTGTGCATCCAATAAGTTCATTTGTGTCATTGGATGAACATTTAGGTCATTTTCGTCCTCCCTAGTCTTATTCTTGTCGAATTAGGGTTTTTATGCAATCTTGTGCATCCAATAGGTGTGTTTGTGTCATTGGAGGAACATTTAGGTCATTTTCGTCCTCCCTAGTCTTACTCTTGTCCAATTAGGGTTTTTATGCAATCTTGTGCATCCAATAGGTGTGTTTGTGTCATTGGACGAACATTTAGGTCATTTTCGTCCTCCCTAAGCTTATTCTTGTCCAATTAGGGTTTTTAACCAATGTTGTGCATTCAATAAATTCATTTGTGTCATTGGATGAACATTTAGGTCATTTTCGTCCTCCCTAGTCTTATTCTTGTCCAATTAGGGTTTTAAGCAATCTTGTGCATCCAATACGTGGGTTTGTGTCATTGGATGAACATTTAGGTCATTTTCGTCCTCCCTTTGCTTATTCTTGTCCAATTAGGGTTTTTAACCAATCTTGTGCATCCAATAACTTCATTTGTGTCATTGGATGAACATTTAGGTCATTTTCGTCCTCCCTAGTCTTATTCTTGTCCAATTAGGGTTTTTATGCAATCTTGTGCATCCAATAGGTGTGTTTGTGTCATTGGACGAACATTTAGGTCATTTTCGTCCTCCCTAGGCTTATTCTTGTCCAATTAGGGTTTTTAACCAATCTTGTGCATCCAATAAGTTCATTTGTGTCATTGGAGGAACATTTAGGTCATTTTTGTCCTCCCTAGTCTTATTCTTGTCCAATTAGGGTTTTTATGCAATCTTGTGCATCCAATAGGTGTGTTTGTGTCATTGGACGAACATTTAGGTGATTTTCGTCCTCCCTAGGCTTATTCTTGTCCAAGTAGGGTTTTTAACCAATCTTGTGCATCCAATAAGTTCATTTGTGTCATTGGATGAACATTTAGGTCATTTTTGTCCTCCCTAGTCTTATTCTTGTCGAATTAGGGTTTTTATGCAATCTTGTGCATCCAATAGGTGTGTTGGTGTCATTGGAGGAACATTTAGGTCATTTTCGTCCTCCCTAGTCTTATTCTTGTCCAATTAGGGTTTTTATGCAATCTTGTGCATCCAATAGGTGTGTTTGTGTCATTGGACGAACATTTAGGTGATTTTCGTCCTCCCTAGGCTTATTCTTGTCCGATTAGGGTTTTTAACCAATCTTGTGCATTCAATAACTTCATTTGTGTCATTGGATGAACATTTAGGTCATTTTCGTCCTCCCTAGTCTTATTCTTGTCCAATTAGGGTTTTTATGCAATCTTGTGCATCCAATAGGTGTGTTTGTGTCATTGGAGGAACATTTAGGTCATTTTCGTCCTCCCTAGTCTTATTCTTGTCCAATTAGGGTTTTTATGCAATCTTGTGCATCCAATAGGTGTGTTTGTGTCATTGGACGAACATTTAGGTCATTTTCGTCCACCCTAGGCTTATTCTTGTCCAATTAGTGTTTTTAACCAATCTTGTGCATCCAATAAGTTCATTTGTGTCATTGGATGAACATTTAGGTCAATTTCGTCCTCCCTAGTCTTATTCTTGTCCAATTAGGGTTTTTATGCAATCTTGTGCATCCAATAGGTGTGTTTGTGTCATTGGACGAACATTTAGGTCATTTTCGTCCTCCCTAGGCTTATTCTTGTCCAATTAAGGTTTTTAACCAACCCTGTGCATCCAATAAGTTCATTTGTGTCATTGGTGGAACATTTAGGTCATTTACGTCCTCCCTAGTCTTATTCTTGTCCAATTAGGGTTTTTATGCAATCTTGTGCATCCAATAGGTGTGTTTGTGTCATTGGATGAACATTTAGGTCATTTTCGTCCTCCCAAGTCTAATTCTTGTCGAATTAGGATTTTTATGCAATCTTGTGCATTCAATAGGTGTGTTTGTGTCATTGGAGGAACATTTAGGTCATTTTCGTCCTCCCTAGTCTTACTCTTGTCCAATTAGGGTTTTTATGCAATCTTGTGCATCCAATAGGTGTGTTTGTGTCATTGGACGAACATTTAGGTCATTTTCATCCTCCCTAAGCTTATTCTTGTCCAATTAGGGTTTTTAGCCAATCTTGTGCATCCAATAAGTTCATTTGTGTCATTGGATGAACATTTAGGTCATTTTCGTCCTCCCTAGTCTTATTCTTGTCCAATTAGGGTGTTTATGCAATCTTGTGCATCCAATAGGTGTGTTTGTGTCATTGGAGGAACATTTAGGTCATTTTCGTCCTCCCTAGTCTTATTCTTGTCCAATTAGGGTTTTTATGCAATCTTTTGCATCCAATAGGTGTGTTTGTGTCATTGGACGAACATTTAGGTCATTTTCGTCCTCCCTAGGCTTATTTTTGTCCGATTAGGGTTTTTAGGCAATCCTGTGCATCCAATAGGTGTGTTTGTGTCATTGGACGAACATTTAGGTCATTTTCGTCCTCCCTATGCTTATTCTTGTCCAATTAGGGTTTTTAACCAATCTTGTGCATCCAATAAGTTCATTTGTGTCATTGGATGAACATTTAGGTCATATACGTCCTCCCTAGGCTTATTCTTGTCCAATTAGGGTTTTTAACCAATCTTGTGCATCCAATAAGTTCATTTGTGTCATTGGATGAACATTTAGGTCATTTTCGTCCTCCCTAGTCTTATTCTTGTCCAATTAGGGTTTTAATGCAATCTTGTGCATCCAATAGGTGTGTTTGTGTCATTGGAGGAACATTTAGGTCATTTTCGTCCTCCCTAGTCTTATTCTTGTCCAATTAGGGTTTTAAGCAATCTTGTGCATCCAATATGTGGGTTTGTGTCATTGGATGAACATTTAGGTCATTTTCGTCCTCCCTAGGCTTATTCTTGTCCAATTAGGGTTTTTAACCAATCTTGTGCATCCAATAAGTTCATTTGTGTCATTGGATGAACATTTAGGTCATTTTCGTCCTCCCTAGTCTTATTCTTGTCCAATTAGGGTTTTTATGCAATCTTGTGCATCCAATAGGTGTGTTTGTGTCATTGGACGAACATTTAGGTCATTTTGGTCCTCCCTAAGCTTATTCTTGTCCAATTAGGGTTTTTAACCAATCTTGTGCATCCGATAAGTTCATTTGTGTCATTGGATGAACATTTAGGTAATTTTCGTCCTCCCTAGGCTTATTCTTGTCCAATTAGGGTTTTTAACCAATCTTGTGCATCCAATAAGTTCATTTGTGTCATTGGATGAACATTTAGGTCATTTTCGTCCTCCCTAGTCTTATTCTTGTCCAATTAGGGTTTTTATGCAAACTTGTGCATCCAATAGGTGTTTTTGTGTCATTGGACGAACATTTAGGTCATTTACGTCCTACCTAGGCTTATTCTTGTCCAATTAGGGTTTTTAACCAATCTTGTGCATCCAATAAGTTCATTTGTGTCATTGGATGAACATTTAGGTCATTTTCGTCCTCCCTAGTCTTATTCTTGTCCAATTAGGGTTTTTAACCAACCATGTGCATCCAATAAGTTCATTTGTGTCATTGGTGGAACATTTAGGTCATTTACGTCCTCCCTAGTCTTATTCTTGTCCAATTAGGGTTTTAATGCAATCTTGTGCATCCAATAGGTGTGTTTGTGTCATTGGAGGAACATTTAGGTCATTTTCGTCCTCCCTAGTCTTATTCTTGTCGAATTAGGGTTTTTATGCAATCTTGTGCATCCAATAGGTGTGTTTGTGTCATTGGATGAACATTTAGGTCATTTTCGTCCTCCCTATGCTTATTCTCGTCCAATTAGGGTTTTTAACCAATCTTGTGTATCCAATAAGTTCATTTGTGTCATTGGATGAACATTTAGGTCATTTTCGTCCACCCTAGTTTTATTCTTGTCCAATTAGGGTTTTTATGCAATCTTGTGCATCCAATAGGTGTGTTTGTGTCATTGGACGAACATTTAGGTCATTTTCGTCCTCCTTAGGCTTATTCTTGTCCAATTAGGGTTTTTAACCAATCTTGTGCATCCAATAAGTTCATTTGTGTCATTGGATGAACATTTAGGTCATTTTCGTCCTCCCTAGGCTTATTCTTGTCCAATTAGGGTTTTCAACCAATCTTGTGCATCCAATAAGTTCATTTGTGTCATTGGATGAACATTTAGGTCATTTTCGTCCTCCCTAGGCTTATTCTTGTCCAATTAGGGTTTTTAGCCAATCTTGTTCATCCAATAAGTTCATTTGTGTCATTGGATGAACATTTAGGTCATTTTTGTCATCCCTAGTCTTATTCTTGTCCAATTAGGGTTTTAAGCAATCTTGTGCATCCAATATGTGTGTTTGTGTCATTGGATGAACATTTAGGTCATTTTCGTCCTCCCTATGCTTATTCTTATCCAATTAGTGTTTTTAACCAATCTTGTGCATCCAATAAATTCATTTGTGTCATTGGATGAACATTTAGGTCATTTTCGTCCTCCCTAGGCTTATTCTTGTCCAATTAGGGTTTTTAACCAATCTTGTGCATCCAATAAGTTCATTTGTGTCATTTGATGAACATTTAGGTCATTTTCGTCCTCCCTAGGCTTATTCTTGTCCAATTAGGGTTTTTAACCAATCTTGTGCATCCAATAAGTTCATTTGTGTCATTGGATGAACATTTAGGTCATTTTCGTCCTCCCTAGTCTTATTCTTGTCCAATTAGGGTTTGTATGCAATCTTGGGCATCCAATAGGTGTGTTTGTGTCATTGGAGGAACATTTAGGTCATTTTCGTCCTCCCTAGTCTTATTCTTGTCCAATTAGGGTTTTTATGCAATCTTGTGCATCCAATAGGTGTGTTTGTATCATTGGACGAACATTTAGGTCATTCTCGTCCTCCCTAGGCTTATTCTTGTCCAATTAGGGTTTTTAACCAATCTTGTGCATCCAATAAGTTCATTTGTGTCATTGGATGAACATTTAGGTTATTTTCGTCATCCGTAGTCTTATTCTTGTCCAATTAGGGTTTTAAGCAATCTTGTGCATCCAATATGTGTGTTTGTGTCATTGGATGAACATTTAGGTTATTTACGTCCTCCCTAGGCTTATTCTTGTCCAGTTTTGGTTTTTAACCAATCTTATGCTTCCAATAAGTTCATTTGTGTCATTGGATGAACATTTAGGTCATTTTCGTCCTCCCTAGGCTTATTCTTGTCCAATTAGGGTTTTTATGCAATCTTGTGCATCCAATAGGTGTGTTTGTGTCAATGGACGAACATTTAGGTCATTTTCGTCCTCCCTAGGCTTATTCTTGTCCAATTAGGGTTTTTATGCAATCTTGTGCATCCAATTGGTGTGTTTGTGTCATTGGACGAACATTTAGGTCATTTTCGTCCTCCCTAGGCTTATTCTTGTTCAATTAGGGTTTTTAACTAACCTTGTGCATCCAATAAGTTCATTTGTGTCATTGGTTGAACATTTAGGTCATTTTCGTCCTCCCTAGGCTTATTCTTGTCCAATTAGGGTTTTTAACCAACCTTGTGCATCCAATAAGTTCATTTGTGTCATTGGTGGAACATTTAGGTCATTTACGTCCTCCCTATTCTTATTCTTGTCCAATTAGGGTTTTCAACCAATCTTGTGCATCCAATAAGTTCATTTGTGTCATTGGATGAACATTTAGGTCATTTTCGTCCTCCCTAGGCTTATTCTTGTCCAATTAGGGTTTTTAACCAATCTTGTGCATCCAATAAGTTCATTTGTGTCATTGGATGAACATTTAGGTCATTTTCGTCCTCCCTAGTCTTATTCTTGTCCAATTAGGGTTTTTATGCAATCTTGTGCATCCAATAGGTGTGTTTGTGTCATTGGACTAACATTTAGGTCATTTTCGTCCTCCCTAGGCTTATTCTTGTCCAATTAGGGTTTTAAACCTATCTTGTGCATCCAATAAGTTCATTTGTGTCATTGGATGAACAGTTAGGTCATTTTCGTCCTCCCTAGGCTTATTCTTGTCCAATTAGGGTTTTTAACCAATCTTGTGCATCCAATAAGTTCATTTGTGTCATTGGATGAACATTTAGGTCATTTTCGTCATCCCTAGTCTTATTCTTGTCCAATTAGGGTTTTTATGCAATCTTGTGCATCCAATAGGTGTGTTTGTGTCACTGGAGGAACATTTAGGTCATTTTCGTCCTCCCTAGTCTTATTCTTGTCCAATTAGGGTTTTTATGCAATCTTGTGCATCCAATAGGTGTGTTTGTGTCATTGGACGAACATTTAGGTCATTTTCGTCCTCTCTAGGCTTATTCTTGTCCGATTAGGGTTTTTAAACAATGTTGTGCATTCAATAAATTCATTTGTGTCATTGGATGAACATTTAGGTCATTTTCGTCCTCCGTAGTCTTATTCTTGTCCAATTAGGGTTTTAAGCAATCTTGTGCATCCAATATGTGGGTTTGTGTCATTGGATGAACATTTAGGTCATTTTCGTCCTCCCTTTGCTTATTCTTGTCCAATTAGGGTTTTTAACCAATCTTGTGCATCCAATAACTTCATTTGTGTCATTGGATGAACATTTAGGTCATTTTCGTCCTCCCTAGTCTTATTCTTGTCCAATTAGGGTTTTTATTCAATCTTGTGCATCGAATAGGTGTGTTTGTGTCATTGGACGAACATTTAGGTCATTTTCGTCCTCCCTAGGCTTATTCTTGTCCAATTAGGGTTTTTAACCAATCTTGTGCATCCAATAAGTTCATTTGTGTCATTGGAGGAACATTTAGGTCATTTTCGTCCTCCCTAGTCTTATTCTTGTCGAATTAGGGTTTTTATGCAATCTTGTGCATCCAATAGGTGTGTTTGTGTCAATGGAGGAACATTTAGGTCATTTTCGTCCTCCCTAGTCTTATTCTTGTCCAATTAGGGTTTTTATGCAATATTGTGCATCCAATAGGTGTGTTTGTGTCATTGGACGAACATTTAGGTGATTTTCGTCCTCCCAAGGCTTATTCTTGTCCAAGTAGGGTTTTTAACCAATCTTTTGCATCCAATAAGTTCATTTGTGTCATTGGATGAACATTTATGTCATTTTCGTCCTCCCTAGTCTTATTCTTGTCCAATTACGGTTTTTATGCAATCTTGTGCATCCAATAGGTGTGTTTGTGTCACTGGAGGAACATTTAGGTCATTTTCGTCCTCCCTAATCTTATTCTTGTCCAATTAGGGTTTTTATGCAATCTTGAACATCCAATAGGTGTGTTTGTGTCATTGGACTAACATTTAGGTCATTTTCGTCCTCCCTAGGCTTATTCTTGTCCAATTAGGGTATGTAACCAATCTTGTGCATCCAATAAGTTCATTTGTGTCATTGGATGAACATTTAGGTCATTTTCGTCATCCCTAGTCTTATTCTTGTCCAATTAGGGTTTTTATGCAATCTTGTGCATCCAATAGGTGTGTTTGTGTCATTGGACGAACATTTAGGTCATTTTCGTCCACCCTAGGCTTATTCTTGTCCAATTAGGGTTTTAACCAATCTTGTGCATCCAATAAGTTCATTTGTGTCATTGGATGAACATTTAGGTCATTTTCGTCCTCCCTAGGCTTATTCTTGTCCAATTAGGGTTTTCAACCAATCTTTTGCATTCAATAAGTTCATTTGTGTCATTGGATGAACATTTAGGTCATTTTCGTCCTCCCTATGCTTATTCTTGTCCAATTAGGGTTTTTAACCAATCTTGTGCATCCAATAAGTTCTTTTGTGTCATTGGATGAACATTTAGGTCATTTTCGTCCTCCCTAGTCTTATTCTTGTCCAATTAGGGTTTTTATGCAATCTTATGCATCCAATAGGTGTGTTTGTGTCATTGTAGGAACATTTAGGTCATTTTCGTCCTCCCTAGTTTTATTCTTGTCCAATTAGGGTTTTTATGCAATCTTGTGCATCCAATAGGTGTGTTTGTGTCATTGGACGAACATTTAGGTCATTTTTGTCCTCCCTAGGCTTATTCTTGTCCAATTAGGGTTTTTAACCAATCTTGTGCATCCAATAAGTTCATTTGTGTCATTGGATGAACATTTAGGTCATTTTCGTCCTCCGTAGTCTTATTCTTGTCGAATTAGGGTTTTTATGCAATCTTGTGCATCCAATAGGTGTGTTTGTGTCATTGGAGGAACATTTAGGTCATTTTCGTCCTCCCTAGTCTTATTCTTGTCCAATTAGGGTTTTTATGCAATCTTGTGCATCCAATAGGTGTGTTTGTGTCATTGGACGAACATTTAGGTCATTTTCGTCCTCCCTAAACTTATTCTTGTCCAATTAGGATTTTTAACCAATCTTGTGCATCCAATAAGTTCATTTGTGTCATTGGTTGAACATTTAGGTCATTTTCGTCCTCCCTAGTCTTATTCTTGTCCAATTAGGGTTTTAAGCAATCTTTTGCATCCAATATGTGTGTTTGTGTCATTGGATGAACATTTAGGTCATTTTCGTCCTCCCTAGTCTTATTTTTGTCCAATTAGGGTTTTAAGCAATCTTGTGCATCCAATATGTGGGTTTGTGTCATTGGATGAACATTTAGGTCATTTTCGTCCTCCCTATGCTAATTCTTGTCCAATTAGGGTTTTTAACCAATCTTGTGCATCCAATAAGTTCATTTGTGTCATTGGATGAACATTTAGGTCATTTTCGTCCTCCCTAGGCTTATTCTTGTCCAATTAGGGTTTTTATGCAATCTTGTGCATCCAATAGGTGTGTTTTTGTCATTGGACGAACATTTAGGTCATTTTCGTCCTCCCTAGTCTTATTCTTGTCCAATTAGGATTTTTATGCAATCTAGTGCATCCAATAGGTGTGTTTGTGTCATTGGACGAACATTTAGGTCATTTTCGTCCTCCCTAGGCTTATTCTTGTCCAATTAGGGTTTTTAACCAATCTTGTGCATCCAATAAGTTCATTTGTGTCATTGGATGAACATTTAGGTCATTTTCGTCCTCCCTGAGCTTTTTCTTGTCCAATTAGGGTTTTTAACCAATCTTGTGCATCCAATAAGTTCATTTGTGTCATTGGATGAACATTTAGGTCATTTTCGTCTTCCCTAGGCTTATTCTTTTACAATTAGGGTTTTTAACCAATCTTGTGCATCCAATAAGTTCATTTGTGTCATTGGATGAACATTTCGGTCATTTTCGTCCTCACTAGGCTTATTCTTGTCCAATTAGGGTTTTTATGCAATCTTGTGCATCCAATAGGTGTGTTTGTGTCATTGGACGAACATTTAGGTCATTTTCGTCCTCCCTAGGCTTATTCTTGTCCAATTAGCGTTTTTATGCAATCTTGTGCATCCAATTGGTGTGTTTGTGTCATTGGACGAACATTTAGGTCATTTTCGTCCTCCCTAGGCTTATTCTTGTCCGATTAGGGTTTTTAACCAATCTTGTTCATCCAATAAGTTCATTTGTGTCATTGGATGAACATTTAGGTCATTTTCGTCCTCCCTAGGCTTATTCTTGTCCAATTAGGGTTTTTAACCAATCTTGTGCATCCAATAAGTTCATTTGTGTCATTGGATGAACATTTAGGTCATTTTCTTCTTCCCTAGGCTTATTCTTGTCCAATTAGGGTTTTTAACCAATCTTGTGCATCCAATAGGTGTGTTTGTGTCATTGGACGAACATTTAGGTCATTTTCGTCCTCCCTAGGCTTATTCTTGTCCAATTAGGGCTTTTAACCAATCTTGTGCATCCAATAGGTGTGTTTGTGTCATTGGAGGAACATTTAGGTCATTTTCGTCCTCCCTATTCTTATTCTTGTCCAATTAGGGTTTTTATGCAATCTTGTGCATCCAATAGGTGTGTTTGTGTCATTGGACGAACATTTAGGTCATTTTCGTCCTCCCTAGGCTTATTCTTGTCCAATTAGGGTTTTTAACCAATCTTGTGCATCCAATAAATTCATTTGTGTCATTGGATGAACATTTAGGTCTTTTTCGTCCTCCCTAGTCTTATTCTTGTCCAATTAGGGTTTTTATGCAATCTTGTGCATCCAATAGGTGTGTTTGTGTCATTGGAGGAACATTTAGGTCATTTTCGTCCTCCCTAGTCTTATTCTTGTCCAATTAGGGTTTTAAGCAATCTTGTGCATCCAATATGTGGGTTTGTGTCATTGGATGAACATTTAGGTTATTTTCGTCCTCCCTATGCTTATTCTTGTCCAATTAGGGTTTTTAACCAATCTTGTGCATCCAATAAGTTCATTTGTGTCATTGGATGAACATTTAGGTCATTTTCGTCCTCCCTAGTCTTATTCTTGTCCATTTAGGGTTTTTATGCAATCTTGTGCATCCAATAGGTGTGTTTGTGTCATTGGAGGAACATTTAGGTCATTTTCGTCCTCCCTAGTCTTATTCTTGTCGAATTAGGGTTTTTATGCAATCTTGTGCATCCAATAGGTGTGTTTGTGTCATTGGAGGAACATTTAGGTCATTTTCGTCCTCCCTAGTCTTATTCTTGTCCAATTAGGGTTTTTATGCCATCTTGTGCATCCAATAGGTGTGTTTGTGTCATTGGACGAACATTTAGGTCATTTTCGTCCTCCCTAGTCTTATTCTTGTCCAATTAGGGTTTTTATGCAATCTTGTGCATCCAATAGGTGTGTTTGTGTCATTGGAGGAACATTTAGGTCATTTTCGTCCTCCCTAGTCTTATTCTTGTCCAATTAGGGTTTTTATGCAATCTTGTGCATCCAATAGGTGTGTTTGTGTCATTGGACGAACATTTAGGTCATTTTCGTCATCCCTAGGCTTATTCTTGTCCAATTAGGGTTTTCAACCAATCTTGTGCATCCAATAAGTTCATTTGTGTCATTGGATGAACATTTAGGTCATTTTGGTCCTCCCTAGTCTTATTCTTGTCCAATTAGGGTTTTTATGCAAACTTGTGCATGCAATAGTTTTGTTTGTGTCATTGGAGGAACATTTAGGTCATTTTCGTCCTCCCTAGTCTTATTCTTGTCCAATTAGGGTTTTTATGCAATCTTCTGCATCCAATATGTGTGTTTGTGTCATTGGATGAACATTTAGGTCATTTTCGTCCTCCATATGCTTATTCTTGTCCAAATAGGGTTTTTAACCAATCTTGTGCATCCAATAAGTTCATTTGTGTCATTGGATGAACATTTAGGTCATTTTCGTCCTCCCTAGTCTTATTCTTGTCCAATTAGGATTTTTATGCAATCTTGTGCATCCAATAAGTGTGTTTGTGTCATTGGAGGAACATTTAGGTCATTTTCGTCCTCCCTAGTCTTATTCTTGTCCAATTAGGGTTTTTATGCAATCTTGTGCATCCAATAGGTGTGTTTGTGTCATTGGAGGAACATTTAGGTCATTTTCGTCGTCCCTAGTCTTATTCTTGTCCAATTAGGGTTTTTAACCAATCTTGTGCATCCAATAAGTTCATTTGTGTCATTGGATGATCATTTAGGTCATTTTCGTCCTCCCTAGTCTTATTCTTGTCCAATTAGGGTTTTTATGCAATCTTGTGCATCCAATAGGTGTGTTTGTGTCATTGGAGGAACATTTAGGTCATTTTCGTCCTCCCTAGTCTTATTCTTGTCCAATTAGGGTTTTTATGCAATCTTGTGCATCCAATAGGTGTGTTTGTGTCATTGGATGAACATTTAGGTCATTTACGTCCTCCTTAGGCTTATTCTTGTCCAATTAGGGTTTTTAGGCAATCCTGTGCATCCAATAGGTGTGTTTGTGTCATTGGACGAACATTTAGGTCACTTTCGTCCTCCCTAGGCTTATTCTTGTCCAATTAGGGTTTTTAACCAACCTTGTGCATCCAATAAGTTCATTTGTGTCATTGGTTGAACATTTAGGTCATTTTCGTCCTCCCTAGGCTTATTCTTGTCCAATTAGGGTTTCTAACCAACCTTGTGTATCCAATATGTGTGTTTGTGTCATTGGAGGAACATTTTGGTCATTTTCGTCCTCCCTAGTCTTATTCTTGTCGAATTAGGGTTTTTATGCAATCTTGTGCATCCAATAGGTGTGTTTGTGTCATTGGAGGAAAATTTAGGTCATTTTCGTCCTCCCTAGTCTTATTCTTGTCCAATTAGGGTTTTTATGCAATCTTGTGCATCCAATAGGTGTGTTTGTGTCATTGGACGAACATTTAGGTCATTTTCGTCCTCCCTAGGCTTATTCTTGTCCAATTAGGGTTTTTAACCAATCTTGTGCATCCAATAAGTTCATTTGTGTCATTGGATGAACATTTAGGTCATTTTCGTCCTCCCTAGTCTTATTCTTGTCGAATTAGGGTTTTTATGTAATCTTGTGCATCCAATAGGTGTGTTTGTGTCATTGGACGAACATTTAGGTCATTTTCGTCCTCCCTAGGCTTATTCTTGTCCAATTAGGGTTTTTAACCAATCTTGTGCATCCAATAAGTTCATTTGTGTCATTGGATGAACATTTAAGTCATTTTCGTCCTCCCAAGTCTTATTCTTGTCCAATTAGGGTTTTTATGCAATCTTGTGCATCCAATAGGTGTGTTTGTGTCATTGGAGGAACATTTAGGTCATTTTCGTCCTCCCTAGTCTTATTCTTGTCGAATTAGGGTTTTTATGCAATCTTGTGCATCCAATAGGTGTGTTTGTGTCATTGGAGGAACATTTAGGTCATTTTCGTCCTCCCTTGTGTTATTCTTGTCCAATTAGGGTTTTTATGCAATCTTGTGCATCCAATAGGTGTGTTTGTGTCATTGGAGGAACATTTAGGTCATTTTCGTCCTCCCTAGTCTTATTCTTGTCGAATTAGGGTTTTTATGCAATCTTGTGCATCCAATAGGTGTGTTTGTGTCATTGGAGGAACATTTAGGTCATTTTCGTCCTCCCTTGTCTTATTCTTGTCCAATTAGGGTTTTTATGCAATCTTGTGCATCCAATAAGTGTGTTTGTGTCATTGGACGAACATTTAGGTCATTATCGTCCTCCCTAGACTTATTCTTGTCCAGTTAGGTTTTTTAACAAATCTTGTGCATCCAATAAGTTCATTTGTGTCATTCGATGAACATTTAGGTCATTTTCGTGCTCCCTAGTCTTATTCTTGTCCAATTAGGATTTTTATGCAATCTTGTGCATCCAATAGGTGTGTTTGTGTCATTGGAGGAACATTTAGGTCATTTTCGTCCTCCCTAGTCTTATTCTTGTCGAATTAGGGTTTTTATGCAATCTTGTGCATCCAATAGGTGTGTTTGTGTCATTGGAGGAACATTTAGGTCATTTTCGTCCTCCCTAGTCTTATTCTTGTCCAATTAGGGTTTTTATGCAATCTTGTGCATCCAATAGGTGTGTTTGTGTCATTGGACGAACATTTAGGTCATTTTCGTCCTCCCTAGGCTTATTCTTGTTCGATTAGGGTTTTAAGGCAATCATGTGCATCCAATAGGTGTGTTTGTGTTATTGGACGAACATTTAGGTCATTTTCGTCCTCCCTAGGCTTATTCTTGTCCAATTAGGGTTTTTAACCAACCTTGTGCATCCAATAAGTTCATTTGTATCATTGGTTGAACATTTAGGTCATTTTCGTCCTCCCTAGGCTTATTCTTGTCCAATTAGGGTTTTTAACCAACCTTGTGCATCCAATAAGTTCATTTGTGTCATTGGTGGAACATTTAGGTCATTTACGTCCTCCCTAGTCTTATTCTTGTCCAATTAGGGTTTTTATGCAATCTTGTGCATCCAATAGGTGTGTTTGTGTCATTGGACGAACATTTAGGTCATTTTCGTCCTCCCTAGGCTTATTCTTGTCCAATTAGGGTTTTTAACCAATCTTGTGCATCCAATAAGTTCATTTGTGTCATTGGATGAACATTTAGGTCATTTTCGTCATCCCTAGTTTTATTCTTGTCCAATTTGGGTTTTAAGCAATCTTCTGCATCCAATATGTGTGTTTGTGTCATTGGATGAACATTTAGGTCATTTTCGTCCTCCCTATGCTAATTCTTGTCCAATTATGGTTTTTAACCAATCTTGTGCATCCAATAAGTTCATTTGTGTCATTGGATGAACATTTAGGTCATTTACGTCCTCCCTAGGCTTATTCTTGTCCAATTAGGGTTTTTAACCAATCTTGTGCATCCAATAAGTTCATTTGTGTCATTGGATGAACATTTAGGTCATTTTCGTCCTCCCTAGTTTTATTCTTGTCGAATTAGGGTTTTTATGCAATCTTGTGCATCCAATAGGTGTGTTTGTGTCATTGGATGAACATTTAGGTCATTTACGTCCTCCCTAGGCTTATTCTTGTCCAATTAGGGTTTTTAACCAATCTTGTGCATCCAATAAGTTCATTTGTGTCATTGGATGAACATTTAGGTCATTTTCATCCTCCCTAGGCTTGTTCTTATCCAATTAGGGTTTTTATGCAATCTTGTGCATCCTATAGGTGTGTTTGTGTCATTGTACGAACATTTAGGTCATTTTCGTCCTCCCTAGGCTTATTCTTGTCCAATTAGGGTTTTTAGGCAATCCTGTGCATCCAATAGGTGTGTTTGTGTCATTGGACGAACATTTAGGTCATTTTCGTCCTCCCTAGGCTTATTCTTGTCCAATTAGGGTTTTTAACCAATCTTGTGCATCCAATAAGTTCATTTGTGTCATTGGATGAACATTTAGGTCATTTTCGTCATCCTTAGTTTTATTCTTGTCCAATTAGGGTTTTTATGCAATCTTGTGCATCCAATAGGTGTGTTTGTGTCACTGGAGGAACATTTAGGTCATTTTCGTCCTCCCTAGTCTTATTCTTGTCCAATTAGGGTTTTTATGCAATCTTGAACATCCAATAGGTGTGTTTGTGTCATTGGACGAACATTTAGGTCATTTTCGTCCTCCCTAGGCTTATTCTTGTCCAATTAGGGTTTGTAACCAATCTTGTGCATCCAATAAGTTCATTTGTGTCATTGGATGAACATTTAGGTCATTTTCGTCATCCCTAGTCTTATTCTTGTCCAATTAGGGTTTTTATGCAATCTTGTGCATCCAATAGGTGTGTTTGTGTCATTGGATGAACATTTAGGTCATTTTCGTCCACCCTAGGCTTATTCTTGTCCAATTAGGGTTTTAACCAATCTTGTGCATCCAATAAGTTCATTTGTGTCATTGGATGAACATTTAGGTCATTTTCGTCCTCCCTAGGCTTATTCTTTCCAATTAGGGTTTTTAACCAATCTTGTGCTTCCAATAAGTTTATTTGTGTCAATGGATGAACATTTAGGTCATTTTCGTCCTCCCTAGTCTTATTCTTGTCCAATTAGGGTTTTTATGCAATCTTGTGCATCCAATAGGTATGTTTGTGTCATTGTAGGAACATTTAGGTCATTTTCGTCCTCCCTAGTTTTATTCTTGTCCAATTAGGGTTTTTATGCAATCTTGTGCATCCAATAGGTGTGTTTGTGTCATTGGACGAACATTTAGGTCATTTTCGTCCTCCCTAGGCTTATTCTTGTCCAATTAGGGTTTTTAACCAATCTTGTGCATCCAATAAGTTCATTTGTGTCATTGGATGAACATTTAGGTCATTTTCGTCATCCCTAGTCTTATTCTTGTCCAATTAGGGT
>JBBPBR010000309.1:15032-57632 GCA_037974775.1 Cicer pinnatifidum
CCCTAATTGGACAAGAATAAGCCTAGGGAGGACGAAAATGACCTAAATGTTCATCCAATGACACAAATGAACTTATTGGATGCACAAGATTGGTTAAAAACCCTAATTGGACAATAATATGCCTAGGGAGGGCGAAATGACCTAAATGTTCGTCCAATGACACAAACACACCTATTGGATGCACAAGATTACATTAAAACCCTAATTGGACAAGAATAAGACTAGGGAGGATGAAAATGACCTAAATGTTTATCCAATGACACAAACACACCTATTGGATGCACAAGATTGGTTAAAAACCCTAATTGGACAAGAATAATCCTAGGGAAGACGAAAATGACCTAAATGTTCATCCAATGACACAAATGAACTTATTGGATGCACAAGATTGGTTAAAAACCCTAATTGGACAAGAATAAGCATAGGGAGGACGAAAATGACCTAAATGTTCGTCCAATGACACAAACACACATATTGGATGCACATGATTGCTTAAAACCCTAATTGGACAAGAATAAGACTAGGGAGGACGAAAATGACCTAAATGTTCATCCAATGACACAAGTGAACTTATTGGATGCACAAGATTGGTTAAAAACCCTAATTGGACAAGAATAAGCCTAGGGAGGACGAAAATGACCTAAATGTTCATCCAATGACACAAATGAACTTATTGGAAGCACAAGATTGGTTAAAAACCCTAATTGGACAAGAATAAGCCTAGGGAGGGCGAAAATGACCTAAATGTTCGTCCAATGACACAAACACACCTATTGGATGCACAAGATTGCATAAAAACCCTAATTGGACAAGAATAAGACTAGGGAGGACGAAAATGACCTAAATGTTCATCCAATGACACAAATGAACTTATTGGATGCACAAGATTGGTTAAAAACCCTAATTGGACAAGAATAAGCCTAGGGAGGACGAAAATGACCTAAATGTTCCTCCAATGACACAAACACACCTATTGGATGCACAAGATTGCATAAAAACCCTAATTGGACAAGAATACGACTAGGGAGGACGAAAATGACCTAAATGTTCATCCAATGACACAAATGAACTTATTGGATGCACAAGATTGGTTAAAAACCCTAATTGGACAAGAATAAGCCTAGGGAGGACGAAAATGACCTAAATGTTCATCCAATGACACAAAGCAACTTATTGGAGACACATGATTGGTTAAAAACCCTAATTGGACAAGAATAAGCCTAGGGAGGACGAAAATGACTTAAATGTTCGTCTAATGACACAAATGAACTTATTGGATGCACAAGATTGGTTAAAACCCCTAATTGGACAAGAATAAGCCTAGGGAGGACGAAAATAACCTAAATGTTTGTCCAATGACACAAACACACCTATTGGATGCACAAGATTACATAAAAACCCTAATTGGACAAGAATAAGACTAGGGAGGACGAAAATGACCTAAATGTTTTTCCAATGACACAAACACACCTATTGGATGCACAAGATTGGTTAAAAACCCTAATTGGACAAGAATAAGCCTAGGGAAGACGAAAATGACCTAAATGTTCATCCAATGACACAAATGAACTTATTTGATGCACAAGATTGGTTAAAAACCCTAATTGGACAAGAATAAGCCTAAGGAGGACGAAAATGACCTAAATGTTCCTCCAATGACACAAATGAACTTATTAGATGCACAAGATTGGCTAAAAAGCCTAATTGGACAAGAATAAGCCTAGGGAGGACGAAAATGACCTAAATGTTCATCCAATGACACAAATGAACTTATTGGATGCACAAGATTGGTTAAAAACCCTAATTGGACAAGAATAAGCCTAGGGAGGACGAAAATGACCTAAATGTTCATCCAATGACACAAATGAACTTATTGGATGCACAAGATTGGTTAAAAACCCTAATTGGACAAGAATAAGCCTAGGGAGGACGAAAATGACCTAAATGTTCATCCAATGACACAAATGAACTTATTGGATGCACAAGATTGGTTGAAAACCCTAATTGGACAAGAATAAGCCTGGGGAGGACGAAAATGACCTAAATGTTCATCCAATGACACAAATGAACTTATTGGATGCACAAGATTGGTTGAAAACCCTAATTGGACAAGAATAAGCCTAGGGAGGACGAAAATGACCAAAATGTTCATCAAATGACACAAATGAACTTATTGGATGCACAAGATTGGTTAAAAACCCTAATTGGACAAGAATAAGCCTAGGGAGGACGAAAATGACCTAAATGTTCATCCAATGACACAAATGAACTTATTGGATGCACAAGATTGGTTAAAAACCCTAATTGGACAAGAATAAGCCTAGGGAGGACGAAAATGACCTAAATGTTCGTCCAACGACACAAACACACCTATTGGATACACAAGATTGCATAAAAACCCTAATTGGACAAGAATAAGCCTAGGGAGGATGAAAATGACCTAAATGTTCATCCAATGACACAAATGAACTTATTGGATGCACAAGATTGGTTAAAAACCCTAATTGGACAAGAATAAGGCTAGGGAGGACGAAAATGACCTAAATGTTCGTCCAATGACACAAACACACCTATTGGATGCACTAGATTGCATAAAAACCCTAATTGGACAAGAATAAGCCTAGGGAGGATGAAAATGACCTAAATGTTCGTCCAACGACACAAACACACCTATTGGATACACAAGATTGCATAAAAACCCTAATTGGACAAGAATAAGCCTAGGGAGGATGAAAATGACCTAAATGTTCATCCAATGACACAAATGAACTTATTGGATGCACAAGATTGGTTAAAAACCCTAATTGGACAAGAATAAGCCTAGGGAGGACGAAAATGACCTAAATGTTCATCCAATGACACAAATGAACTTATTGGATGCACAAGATTGGTTAAAAACCCTAATTGGACAAGAATAAGCCTAGGGAGGACGAAAATGACCTAAATGTAAGTCCAATGACACAAACACACCTATTGGATGCACAAGATTGCATAAAATCCCTAATTGGACAAGAATAAGACTAGGGGGGACGTAAATGACCTAAATGTTCCACCAATGACACAAATGAACTTATTGGATGCACAAGGTTGGTTAAAAACCCTAATTGGACAAGAATAAGCATAGGGAGGACGAAAATGACCTAAATGTTCAACCAATGACACAAATGAACTTATTGGATGCACAAGGTTGGTTAAAAACCTTAATTGGACAAGAATAAGCATAGAGAGGACGAAAATGACCTAAATGTTCGTCCAATGACACAAACACACCTATAGGATGCACAAGATTGCATAAAACCCTAATTGGACAAGAATAAGACTAGGGAGGACGAAAATGATCTAAATGTTCATCCAATGACACAAATGAACTTATTGTATGCACAAGATTGGTTAAAAACCCTAATTGGACAAGAATAAGCATAGGGAGGACAAAAACGACCTAAATGTTCATCCAATGAAACAAACACACATATTCGATGCACAAGATTGCTTAAAACCCTAATTGGACAAGAATAAGACTAGGGAGGACGAAAATGACCTAAATGTTCATCCAATGACACAAATGAACTTATTGGATGCACAAGATTGGTTAAAAACCCTAATTGGACAAGAATAAGCCTAGGGAGGACGAAAATGACCTAATTGTACATCCAATGACACAAATGAACTTTTTGGATGCACAAGATTGGTTAAAAACCCTAATTGGACAAGAATAAGCATAGGGAGGACGAAAATGACCTAAATGTTCATCCAATGACACAAACCCACATATTGGATGCACAAGATTGCTTAAAACCCTAATTGGACAAGAATAAGACTAGGGAGGACGTAAATGACCTAAATGTTCCACCAATGACACAAATGAACTTATTGGATGCACAAGGTTGGTTAAAAACCCTAATTGGACAAGAATAAGCCTAGCGAGGACGAAAATGACCTAAATGTTCAACCAATGACACAAATGAACTTATTGGATGCACAAGGTTGGTTAAAAACCCTAATTGAACAAGAATAAGCCTAGGGAGGACGAAAATGACCTAAAATTTCGTCCAATGACACAAACACACCTATTGGATGCACAAGATTGCATAAAAACCCTAATTGGACAAGAATAAGAGTAGGGAGGACAAAAATGACCTAAATGTTCCTCCAATGACACAAACACACCTATTGGATGCACAAGATTGCATAAAAACCCTAATTCAACAAGAATAAGACTAGGGAGGACGAAAATGACCTAAATGTTCCTCCAATGACACAAACACACCTATTGGATGCACAAGATTGCATAAAAACCCTAATTGGACAAGAATAAGAATAGGGAGGACGAAAATGAACTAAATGTTTATCCAATGACACAAATGAACTTATTGGATGCACAAGGTTGGTTAAAAACCCTAATTGGACAAGAATAAGCCTAGGGAGGACGAAAATGACCTAAATGTTCATCCAATGACACAAATGAACTTATTGGATGCACAAGATAGGTTAAAAACCCTAATTGGACAAGAATAAGCCTAGGAATGACGAAAATGACCTAAATGTTCATCCAATGACACAAATGAACTTATTGGATGCACAAGATTGATTAAAAACCCTAATTGGACAAGAATAAGCCTAGGGAGGACGAAAATGACCTAAATGTTCCTCCAATTACACAAACACACCTATTGGATGCACAAGATTGCATAAAAACCCTAATTGGACAAGAATAAGATTAAGGAGGACGAAAATGACCTTAATGTTCCTCCAATAACACAAACACACCTATTGGATGCACAAGATTGCATAAAAACCCTAATTGGACAAGAATAAGACTAGGGAGGACAAAAATGACCTAAATGTTCATCCAATGACACAAATGAACTTATTGGATGCACAAGATTGATTAAAAACCCTAATTGGACAAGAATAAGCATAGGGAGGACGAAAATTACCTAAATGTTCATCCAATGACACAAACACACATATTGGATGCACAAGATTGCTTAAAACCCTAATTGGACAAGAATAAGACTAGGGAGGACAAAAATGACCTAAATGTTCATCCAATGACACAAATGAACTTGTTGGAAGCACAAGATTGGTTAAAAACCCTAATTGGACAAGAATAAGCCTAGGGAGGACGAAAATGACCTAAATGTTCGTCCAATGACACAAACACACCTATTGGATGCACAAGATTGCATAAAATCCCTAATTGGACAAGAATAAGACTAGAGAGGACGAAAATGACCTAAATGTTCCTCCAATGACACAAACACACCTATTGGATGCACAAGATTGCATAAAAACCCTAATTGGACAAGAATAAGACTAGGGAGGACGAAAATGACCTAAATGTTCATCCAATGACACAAATGAACTTATTGGATGCACAAGATTGGTTAAAAACCCTAATTGGACAAGAATAAGCCTAGGGAGGACGAAAATGACCTAAATGTTCATCAGATGACACAAATGAACTTATTGGATGCACAAGATTGGTTGAAAACCCTAATTGGACAAGAATAAGCCTAGGGAGGACGAAATTGACCTAAATGTTCGTCCAATGACACAAATGAACTTATTGGATGCACAAGATTGGTTAAAAACCCTAATTGGACAAGAATAAGCCTAGGGAGGACGAAATTGACCTAAATGTTCGTCCAATGACACAAATGAACTTATTGGATGCACAAGATTGGTTAAAAACCCTAATTGGACAAGAAAAAGCCTAGGGAGGACGAAAATGACCTAAATGTTCATCCAATGACACAAATGAACTTATTGGATGCACAAGATTGGTTAAAAACCCTAATTGGACAAGAATAAGCCTAGGGAGGACGAAAATGACCTAAATGTTCGTCCAATGACACAAACGCACCTATTGGATGCACTAGATTGCATAAAAATCCTAATTGGACAAGAATAAGACTAGGGAGGACGAAAATGACCTAAATGTTCGTCCAATGACACAAACACACCTATTGGATGCACAAGATTGCATAAAAACCCTAATTGGACAAGAATAAGCCTAGGGAGGACGAAAATGACCTAAATGTTCGTCCAACGACACAAACACACCTATTGGACGCACAAGATTGCATACAAAACCCTAATTGGACAAGAATAAGCCTAGGGAGGAGGAAAATGACCTAAATATTCATCCAATGACACAAATGAACTTATTGGATGCACAAGATTGGTTAAAAACCCTAATTGGACAAGAATAAGCCTAGGGAGGACGAAAATGACCTAAATGTTCATCCAATGACACAAATGAACTTATTGGATGCACAAGATTGATTAAAAACCCTAATTGGACAAGAATAAGCCTAGGGAGGACGAAAATGACCTAAATGTTCCTCCAATTAGACAAACACACCTATTGGATGCACAAGATTGCATAAAAACCCGAATTGGACAAGAATAAGATTAAGGAGGACGAAAATGACCTTAATGTTCCTCCAATGACACAAACACACCTATTGGATGCACAAGATTGCATAAAAACCCTAATTGGACAAGAATAAGACTAGGGAGGACGAAAATGACCTAAATGTTCATCCAATGACACAAATGAACTTATTGGATGCACAAGATTGGTTAAAAACCCTAATTGGACAAGAATAAGCCTAGGGAGGACGAAAATGACCTAAATGTTCATCCAATGACACAAATGAACTTATTGGATGCACAAGATTGGTTGAAAACCCTAATAGGACAAGAATAAGCATTGGGAGGATGAAAATGACCTAAATGTTCATCCAATGACACAAATGAACTTATTGGATGCACAAGATTGGTTAAAAACCCTAATTGGACAAGAATAAGCCTAGGGAGGACCAAAATGACCTAAATGTTCGTCCAATGACACAAACACACCTATTGGATGCACAAGATTGCATAAAAACCCTAATTGGACAAGAATAAAACTAGGGAGGACGAAAATGACCTAAATGTTCCTACAATGACACAAACACACCTATTGGAGTCATAAGATTGCATAAAAACCCTAATTGGACAAGAATAAGACTAGGGAGGACGAAAATGACCTAAATACTCATCCAATGACACAAATGAACTTATTGGATGCACAAGATTGGTTAAAAACCCTAATTGGACAAGAATAAGCCTAGGGAGGACGAAAATGACCTAAATGTTCATCCAATGACACAAATGAACTTATTGGATGCACAAGATTGGTTGAAATCCCTAATTGGACAAGAATAAGCCTAGGGAGCACGAAAATGACCTAAATGTTCCTCCAATGACACAAACACACCAATTGGATGCACAAGATTGCATAAAAACCATAATTGGACAAGGATAAGACAAGGGAGGACGAAAATGACCTAAATGTTCCTCCAATGACACAAATGAACTTATTGGATGCACAAGATTGGTTAAAAACCCTAATTGGACAAGAATAAGCCTAGGGAGGACGAAAATGACCTAAATGTTCATCCAATGACACAAATGAACTTATTGGATGCACAAGATTGGTTAAAAACCCTAATTGGACAAGAATAAGCCTAGGGAGGACGAAAATGACCTAAATGTTCATCCAATGACACAAATGAACTTATTGGATGCACAAGATTGGTTGAAAACCATAATTGGACAAGAATAAGCCTAGGGAGGACGAAAATGACCTAAATGTTCATCCAATGACACAAATGAACTTATTGGATGCACAAGATTGGTTAAAAACCCTAATTGGACAAGAATAAGCCTAGGGAGGACGAAAATGACCTAAATGTTCATCCAATGACACAAATGAACTTATTGGATGCACAAGATTGGTTAAAAACCTTAATTGTACAAGAATAAGCCTAGGGAGGACGAAAATGACCTAAATGTTCATCCAATGACACAAATGAACTTATTAGATGCACAAGATTGGTTAAAAACCCTAATTGGACAAGAATAAGCCTAGGGAGGACGAAAATGACCTAAATGTTCATCCAATGTCACAAATGAACTTATTGGATGCACAAGATTGGTTAAAAACCCTAATTGGACAAGAATAAGCCTAGGGAGGACGAAAATGACCTAAATGTTCATCCAATGACACAAATGAACTTATTGGATGCACAAGATTGGTTAAAAACCCTAATTGGACAAGAATAAGCCTAGGGAGGAGGTAAATGACCTAAATGATCCACCAATGACACAAATGAACTTATTGGATGCACAAGGTTGGTTAAAAACCCTAATTGGACAAGAATAAGCCTAGGGAGGACGAAAATGACCTAAATGTTCAACCAATGACACAAATGAACTTATTGGATGCACAAGATTGGTTAAAAACCCTACTTGGACAAGAATAAGCCTAGGGAGGACGAAAATGACCTAAATGTTCATCCAATGACACAAATGAACTTATTGGATGCAAAAGATTGGTTAAAAACCCTAATTGGACAAGAATAAGCCTAGGGAGGACGAAAATGACCTAAATGTTCATGCAATGACACAAATGAACTTATTGGATGCAAAAGATTGGTTAAAAACCCTAATTGGACAACAATAAGACTAAGGAGGACGAAAATGACCTAAATGTTCCTCCAATGATAAATACACACCTATTGGATGCACAAGATTGCTTAACACCCTAATTGGACAAGAATAAGACTTGGGAGGACGAAAATGACCTAAATGTTCAACCAATGACACAAATGAACTTACTGGATGCACAAGTTTGGGTGAAAACCCTAATTGGACAAGAATAAGCCTAGGGAGGACGAAAATGACCTAAATGTTCATCCAATGACACAAATGAACTTATTGGATGCACAAGATTGGTTAAAAACCCTAATTGGACAAGAATAAGCCTAGGGAGGACGAAAATGACATAAATGTTCGTCCAATGACACAAACACACCTATTGGATGCACAAGATTGCATAAAATCCCTAAGTGGACAAGAATAAGACTAAGGAGGACGAAAATGACCTAAATGTTCCTCCAATGATAAATACACACCTATTGGATGCACAAGATTGCTTAAAACCCTAATTGGACAAGAATAAGACTTGGGAGGACGAAAATGACCTAAATGTTCATCCAATGACACAAATGAACTTATTGGATGCACAAGATTGGTTAAAAACCCTAATTGGACAAGAATAAGCATAGGGAGGACGAAAATGACCTAAATGTTCATCCAATGACACAAACACACATATTGGATGCACAAGATTGCTTAAAACCCTAATTGGACAAGAATAAGACTAGGGAGGACGAAAATGACCTAAATGTTCATCCAATGACACAAATGAACTTATTGGATGCGCAAGATTGGTTAAAAACCTTAATTGGACAAGAATAAGCCTAGGGAGGACGAAAATGACCTAAATGTTCATCCAATGACACAAATGAACTTATTGGATGCACAAGATTGGTTAAAAACCCTAATTGGACAAGAATAAGCCTAGGGAGGACGAAAATGACCTAAATGTTCATCCAATGACACAAATGAACTTATTGGATGAACAAGATTGGTTAAAAACCCTAATTGGACAAGAATAAGCCTAGGGAGGACGAAAATGACCTAAATGTTCAACCAATGACACAAATGAACTTATTGGATGCACAAGATTGGTTAAAAACCCTAATTGGACAAGAATAAGCCTAGGGAGGACGAAAATAACCTAAATGTTCATCCAATGACACAAACACACCTATTGGATGCACAAGATTGCATAAAAACCCTAATTGAACAAGAATAAGCCTAGGGAGGACGAAAATAACCTAAATGTTCGTCCAATGACACAAACACACCTATTGGATGCACAAGATTGCATAAAAACCCTAATTGGACAAGAATAAGACTAGGGAGGACAAAAATGACCTAAATGTTCCTCCAATGACACAAATGAACTTATTGGATGCACAAGATTGGCTAAAAACCCTAATTGGACTAGAATAAGCCTAGGGAGGACGAAAATGACCTAAATGTTCATCCAATGACACAAATGAACTTATTGGATGCACAAGATTGGTTAAAAACCCTAATTGGACAAGAATAAGCCTAGGGAGGACGAAAATGACCTAAATGTTCAACCAATGACACAAACACACCTATTGGATGCACAAGATTGCATAAAAACCCTAATTGGACAAGAATAAGACTAGGGAGGACGAAAATGACCCAAATGTTCAACCAATGACACAAATGAACTTATTGGATGCACAAGATTGGTTAAAAACCCTAATTGGACAAGAACAAGCCTAGGGAGGACGAATATGACCTAAATGTTTGTCCAATGACACAAACACACCTATTGGATGCACAAGATTGCATAAAAACCCTAATTGGACAAGAATAAGACTAGGGAGGACAAAAATGACCTAAATGTTCCTCTAATGACACAAACACACCTATTGGATGCACAAGATTGCATAAAAACCCTAATTGGACAAGAATAAGACTAGGGAGGACGAAAATGACATAAATGTTCATCCAATAACACAAATGAACTTATTGGATGCACAAGATTGGTTAAAAACCCTAATTGGACAAGAATAAGCCTAGGGAGGACGAAAATGACCTAAATGTTCATCCAATGACACAAATGAACTTATTGGATGCACAAGATTGGTTAAAAACCCTAATTGGACAAGAATAAGCCTAGGGAGGACGAAAATGACCTAAATGTTCATCCAATGACACAAATGAACTTATTGGATGCACAAGATTGGTTAAAAACCCTAATTGGACAAGAATAAGCCTAGGGAGGACGAAAATGACCTAAATGTTCATCCAATGACACAAATGAACTTATTGGATGCACAAGATTGGTTAAAAACCCTAATTGGACAAGAATTAGCCTAGGGAGGACGAAAATGACCTAAATGTTCGTCCAATGACACAAACACACCTATTGGATGCACAAGATTGGTTAAAAACCCTAATTGGACAAGAATAAGCCTAGGGAGGAAGAAAATGACCTAAATGTTCATCCAATGACACAAATGAACTTATTGGATGCACAAGATTGGTTAAAAACCCTAATTGGACAAGAATAAGCCTAGGGAGGACGAAAATGACCTAAATGTTCATCCAATGACACAAATGAACTTATTGGATGCACAAGATTGGATAAAAACCCTAATTAGAAAAGAATAAGCCTTGGGAGGACGAAAATGACCTAAATGTTCATCGAATGACACAAATGAACTTATTGGATGCACAAGATTGGTTAAAAACCCTAACTGGACAAGAATAAGCCTAGGGAGGACGAAAATGACCTAAATGTTCGTCCAATGAAACAAACACACCTATTGGATGCACAAGATTGCATAAAAACCCTAATTGGACAAGAATAAGAATAGGGAGGACGAAAATGACCTAAATGTTCATCCAATAACACAAATGAACTTATTGGATGCACAAGATTGGTTAAAAACCCTAATTGGACAAGAATAAGCATAGGGAGGACGAAAATGACCTAAATGTTCATCCAATGACACAAACCCACATATTGGATGCACAAGATTGCTTAAAACCCTTATTGGACAAGAATAAGACTAGGGAGGACGTAAATGACCTAAATGTTCCACCAATGACACAAATGAACTTATTGGATGCACAAGGTTGGTTAAAAACCCTAATTGGACAAGAATAAGCCTAGCGAGGACGAAAATGACCTAAATGTTCAACCAATAACACAAATGAACTTATTGGATGCACAAGGTTGGTTAAAAACCCTAATTGAACAAGAATAAGCCTAGGGAGGACGAAAATGACCTAAAATTTCGTCCAATGACACAAACACACCTATTGGATGCACAAGATTGCATAAAAACCCTAATTGGACAAGAATAAGAGTAGGGAGGACGAAAATGACCTAAATGTTCCTCCAATGACACAAACACACCTATTGGATGCACAAGATTGCATAAAAACCCTAATTCAACAAGAATAAGACTAGGGAGGACGAAAATGACCTAAATGTTCATCCAATGACACAAATGAACTTATTGGATGCACAAGATTGGATAAAAACCCTAATTAGAAAAGAATAAGCCTTGGGAGGACGAAAATGACCTAAATGTTCATCGAATGACACAAATGAACTTATTGGATGCACAAGATTGGTTAAAAACCCTAACTGGACAAGAATAAGCCTAGGGAGGACGAAAATGACCTAAATGTTCGTCCAATGAAACAAACACACCTATTGGATGCACAAGATTGCATAAAAACCCTAATTGGACAAGAATAAGAATAGGGAGGACGAAAATGACCTAAATGTTCATCCAATGACACAAATGAACTTATTGGATGCACAAGATTGGTTAAAAACCCTAATTGGACAAGAATAAGCATAGGGAGGACGAAAATGACCTAAATGTTCATCCAATGACACAAACCCACATAATGGATGCAGAAGATTGCTTAAAACCCTAATTGGACAAGAATAAGACTAGGGAGGACGAAAATGACCTAAATGTTCATCCAATGACACAAATGAACTTATTGGATGCACAAGATTGGTTAAAAACCCTAATTGGACAAGAATAAGCCTAGGGAGGACGAAAATGACCTAAATGTTCGTCCAATGACACAAACACACCTATTGGATGCACTAGATTGCATAAAAACCCTAATTGGACAAGAATAAGACTAGGGAGGACGAAAATGACCTAAATGTTCATCCAATGACACAAATGAACTTATTGGATGCACAAGAATGGTTAAAAACCCTAATTGGACAAGAATAAGCCTAGGGAGGACAAAAATGACCTAAATGTTCATTCAATGACACAAATGAACTTATTGGATGCACAAGATTGGTTAAAAACCCTAATTGGATAAGAATAAGCCTAGGGAGGACAAAAATGACCTAAATGTTCGTCCAATGACACAAACACACCTATTGGATGCACAAGATTGCATAAAAACTCTAATTCGACAAGAATAAGACTAGGGAGGACGTAAATGACCTAAATGTTCGTCCAATGACACAAACACACCTATTGGATGCACAAGATTACATAATACCCTAATTGGACAAGAATAAGCCTAGGGAGGACGAAAATGACCTAAATGTTCATCCAATGACCCAAATGAACTTATTGGATGCACAAGATTGGTTAAAAACCCTAATTGGACAAGAATAAGCCTAGGGAGGACGAAAATGACCTAAATGTTCATCCAATGACACAAATGAACTTATTGGATGCACAAGATTGGTTAAAACCCCTAATTAGACAAGAATAAGCCTAGGGAGGACGAAAATGACCTAAATGTTCATCGAATGACACAAATGAACTTATTGGATGCACAAGATTGGTTAAAAACCCTAACTGGACAAGAATAAGCCTAGGGAGGACGAAAATGACCTAAATGTTCGTCAAATGAAACAAACACACCTATTGGATGCACAAGATTGCATAAAAACCCTAATTGGACAAGAATAAGAATAGGGAGGACGAAAATGACCTAAATGTTCATCCAATGACACAAATGAACTTATTGGATGCACAAGATTGGTTAAAAACCCTAATTAGACAAGAATAAGACTAGGGAGGACGAAAATGACCTAAATGTTCATCCAATGACACAAATGAACTTATTGGATGCACAAGATTGGTTAAAAACCCTAATTGGACAAGAATAAGCATAGGGAGGACGAAAATGACCTAAACGTTCATCTAATGACACAAACCCACATATTGGATGCACAAGATTGCTTAAAACCCTAATTGGACAAGAATAAGACTAGGGAGGACGAAAATGACCTAAATGTTCATCCAATGACACAAATGAACTTATTGGATGCACAAGATTGGTTAAAAACCCTAATTGGACAAGAATAAGCCTAGGGAGGACGAAAATGACCTAAATGTTCGTCCAATGACACAAACACACCTATTGGATCCACAAGATTGCATAAAAACCCTAATTGGATAAGAATAAAACTATGGAGGACGAAAATGACCTAAATGTTCCTCCAATGACACAAACACACCTATTGGATGCACAAGATTGCATAAAAACCCTAATTCGACAAGAATAAGACTAGGGAGGACGAAAATGACCTAAATGTTCATCCAATGACACAAATGAACTTATTGGATGCACAAGATTGGTTAAAAATCCTAATTGGACAAGAATAAGCATAGGGAGGATGAAAATGACCTAAATGTTCATCCAATGACACAAATGAACTTATTGGATGCACAAGATTGGTTAAAAACCCTAATTGGACAAGAATAAGCCTAGGGAGGACGAAAATGACCTAAATGTTCGTCCAATGACACAAACACACCTATTGGATGCACAAGATTGCATAAAAACCCTAATTGGACAAGAATAAGCACAAGGAGGACAAAAATGACCTAAATGTTCATCCAATGACACAAATGAACTTATTGGATGCACAAGATTGGTTAAAAACCCTAATTGGACAAGAATAAGCATAGGGAGGACGAAAATGACCTAAATGTTCATCCAATGACACAAACACACATATTGGATGCACAAGATTGCTTAAAACCCTAATTGGACAAGTATAAGACTAGGGAGGACGAAAATGACCTAAATGTTCATCCAATGACACAAATGAACTTATTGGATGCACAAGATTGGTTTAAAACCCTAATTGGACAAGAATAAGCCTAGGGAGGACTAAAGTGACCTAAATGTTCATCTAAAGACACAAATGAACTTATTGGATGCACAAGATTGGTTGAAAACCCTAATTGGACAAGAATAAGCCTAGGGAGGACGAAAATGACCTAAATGTTCATCCAATGACACAAATGAACTTATTGGATGCACAAGATTGGTTAAAAACCCTAATTGGACAAGAATAAGCCTAGGGAGGACGAAAATGACCTAAATGTTCGTCCAATGACACAAACACACCTATTGGATGCACAAGATTGCATAAAAACCCTAATTGGACAAGAATAAGAATAGGGAGGACGAAAATGACCTAAATGTTCATCCAATGACACAAATGAACTTAATGGATGCACAAGATTGGATAAAAACCCTAATTGGACAAGAATAAGCATAGGGAGGACGAAAATGACCTAAATGTTCATCCAATGACACAAACCCACATATTGGATGCACAAGATTGCTTAAAACCCTAATTGGACAAGAATAAGACTAGGGAGGACGTAAATGACCTAAATGTTCCACCAATGACACAAATGAACTTATTGGATGCACAAGGTTGGTTAAAAACCCTAATTGGACAAGAATAAGCCTAGGGAGGACGAAAATGGCCTAAATGTTCAACCAATGACACAAATGAACTTATTGGATGCACAAGGTTGGTTAAAAACCCTAATTGAACAAGAATAAGCCTAGGGAGGACGAAAATGACCTAAAATTTCGTCCAATGACACAAACACACCTATTGGATGCACAAGATTCCATAAAAACCATAATTGGACAAGAATAAGAGTAGGGAGGACGAAAATGACCTAAATGTTCCTCCAATGACACAAACACACCTATTGGATGCACAAGATTGCATAAAAACCCTAATTGGACAAGAATAAGACTAGGGAGGACGAAAATGACCTAAATGTTCATCCAATGACACAAATGAACTTATTGGATGCACAAGAATGCTTAAAAACCTTAATTGGACAAGAATAAGCCTAGGGAAGACGAAAATGACCTAAATGTTCATCCAATGACACAAATGAACTTATTGGATGCACAAGATTGGTTAAAAACCCTAATTGGACAAGAATAAGCCTAGGGAGGACGAAAATGATCTAAATGTTCATCCAATGACACAAACACACCTATTGGATGCACAAGATTGGTTAAAAACCCTAATTGGAGAAGAATAAGCCTAGGGAGGACGAAAGTGACCTAAATGTTCATCCAATGACACAAATGAACTTATTGGATGCACAAGATTGGTTAAAAACTTTAATTGGACAAGAATAAGCCTAGGGAGGACGAAAATGACCTAAATGTTCATCCAATGACACAAATGAACTTATTGGATGCACAAGATTGCTTAAATACCCTAATTGGACAAGAATAAGCCTAGGGAGGACGAAAATGACCTAAATGTTCATCTAATGACACAAATACACCTATTGGATGCACAAGATTGGTTAAAAACCCTAATTGGACAAGAATATGCCTAGGGAGGACGAAAATGAGCTAAATGTTCATCCAATGACACAAATGAACTTATTGGATGCACAAGATTGGTTAAAAACCCTAATTGGACAAGAATAAGCCTAGGGAGGACGAAAATGACCTAAATGTTCGTCCAATGACACAAACACACCTATTGGATGCACAAGATTGCATAAAAACCCTAATTGGACAAGAATAAGACTAGGGAGGACGAAAATGACCTAAATGTTCCTCCAATGACACAAACACACCTATTGGATGCACAAGATTGCATAAAAACCCTAATTGGACAAGAATAAGACTAGGGAGGACGTAAATGACCTAAACGTTCCACCAATGACACAAATGAACTTATTGGATGCACAAGGTTGGTTAAAAACCCTAATTGGACAAGAATAAGACTAGGGAGGACGAAAATGACCTAAATGTTCATCCAATGACACAAATGAACTTATTGGATGCACAAGATTGGTTAAAAACCCTAATTGGACAAGAATAAGCCTAGGGAGGACGAAAATGACCTAAATGTTCGTCCAATGACACAAACACACCTATTGGATGCACAAGATTGCATAAAACCCTAATTGGACAAGAATAAGCCTTGGGAGGACGAAAATGACCTAAATGTTCATCAAATGACACAAATGAACTTATTGGATGCACAAGATTGGTTAAAAACCCTAATTGGACAAGAATAAGCCTAGAGAGGACGAAAATGACCTAAATGTTCATCCAATGACACAAATGAACTTATTGGATGCACAAGATTGGTTAAAAACCCTAATTGGACAAGAATAAGCCTAGGGAGGACGAAAATGACCTAAATGTTCGTCCAATGACACAAACACACCTATTGGATGCACAAGATTGCATAAAAACCCTAATTGGACAAGAATAAGCACAAGGAGGACAAAAATGACCTAAATGTTCATCCAATGACACAAATGAACTTATTGGATGCACAAGATTGGTTAAAAACCCTAATTGGACAAGAATAAGCATAGGGAGGACGAAAATGACCTAAATGTTCATCCAATGACACAAACACACATATTGGATGCACAAGATTGCTTAAAACCCTAATTGGACAAGTATAAGACTAGGGAGGACGAAAATGACCTAAATGTTCATCCAATGACACAAATGAACTTATTGGATGCACAAGATTGGTTTAAAACCCTAATTGGACAAGAATAAGCCTAGGGAGGACTAAAGTGACCTAAATGTTCATCTAAAGACACAAATGAACTTATTGGATGCACAAGATTGGTTGAAAACCCTAATTGGACAAGAATAAGCCTAGGGAGGACGAAAATGACCTAAATGTTCATCCAATGACACAAATGAACTTATTGGATGCACAAGATTGGTTAAAAACCCTAATTGGACAAGAATAAGCCTAGGGAGGACGAAAATGACCTAAATGTTCGTCCAATGACACAAACACACCTATTGGATGCACAAGATTGCATAAAAACCCTAATTGGACAAGAATAAGAATAGGGAGGACGAAAATGACCTAAATGTTCATCCAATGACACAAATGAACTTAATGGATGCACAAGATTGGATAAAAACCCTAATTGGACAAGAATAAGCATAGGGAGGACGAAAATGACCTAAATGTTCATCCAATGACACAAACCCACATATTGGATGCACAAGATTGCTTAAAACCCTAATTGGACAAGAATAAGACTAGGGAGGACGTAAATGACCTAAATGTTCCACCAATGACACAAATGAACTTATTGGATGCACAAGGTTGGTTAAAAACCCTAATTGGACAAGAATAAGCCTAGGGAGGACAAAAATGACCTAAATGTTCAACCAATGACACAAATGAACTTATTGGATGCACAAGGTTGGTTAAAAACCCTAATTGAACAAGAATAAGCCTTGGGAGGACGAAAATGACCTAAAATTTCGTCCAATGACACAAACACACCTATTGGATGCACAAGATTGCATAAAAACCCTAATTGGACAAGAATAAGAGTAGGGAGGACGAAAATGACCTAAATGTTCCTCCAATGACACAAACACACCTATTGGATGCACAAGATTGCATAAAAACCCTAATTGGACAAGAATAAGACTAGGGAGGACGAAAATGACCTAAATGTTCATCCAATGACACAAATGAACTTATTGGATGCACAAGATTGGTTAAAAACCCTAATTGGACAAGAATAAGCCTAGGGAGGACGAAAATGACCTAAATGTTCGTCCAATGACACAAACACACCTCTTGGATGCACAAGATTGCATAAAAATCCTAATTGGACAAGAATAAGACTAGGGAGGACGTAAATGAGCTAAATGTTCCACCAATGACACAAATGAACTTATTGGATGCACAAGGTTGGTTAAAAACCCTAATTAGAAAAGAATAAGCCTAGGGAGGACGAAAATGACCTAAATGTTCAACCAATGACACAAATGAACTTATTGGATGCACAAGGTTGGTTAAAAACCCTAATTGGACAAGAATAAGCCTAGGGAGGACGAAAATGACCTAAATGTTCGTCCAATGACACAAAGACACCTATTGGATGCACAGGATTGCATAAAAACCCTAATTGGACAAGAATAAGCCTAGGGAGGACGAAAATGACCTAAATGTTCGTCCAATGACACAAACACACCTATAGGATGCACAAGATTGCATAAAAACCCTAATTGGACAAGAACAAGCTTAGGGAGGACGAAAATGACCTAAATGTTCATCCAATGACACAAATGAACTTATTGGATGCACAAGATTGGTTAAAAACCCAAATTGGACAAGAATAAGCCCAGGGAGGACTTAAATGACATAAATGTTCATCCAATGACACAAATGAACTTATTGGATGCACAAGATTGGTTAAAACCCTAATTGGACAAGAATAAGCATAGGGAGGACAAAAATGACCTAAATGTTCATCCAATGACACAAACACACATATTGGATGCACAAGATTGCTTAAAATCCTAATTGGACAAGAATAAGACTAGGGATGACGAAAATGACCTAAATGTTCATCCAATGACACAAATGAACTTATTGGATGCACAAGATTGGTTAAAAACCCTAATTGGACAAGAATAAACCTAGGGTGGACGAAAATGACCTAAATGTTCGTCCAATGACACAAACAAACTTATTGGATGCACAAGATTGCAAAAAAACCCTAATTGGACAAGAATAAGACTAGGGAGGACGAAAATGACCTAAATGTTCCTCCAATGACACAAACACACCTATTGGATGCACAAGATTGCATAAAAACCCTAATTGGACAAGAATAAGACTAGGGAGGACGAAAATGACCTAAATGTTCCTTCAATGACACAAACACACCTATTGGATGCACAAGATTGTATAAAAACCCTAATTCGACAAGAATAAGACTAGGGAGGACGAAAATGACCTAAATGTTCCTCCAATGACACAAACACACCTATTGGATGCACAAGATTGCATAAAAACCCTAATTGGACAAGAATAAGACTAGGGAGAACGTAAATGACCTAAATGTTCAACCAATGACACAAATGAACTTATTGGATGCACAAGGTTGGTTAAAAACCCTAATTGGACAAGAATAAGCCTAGGGAGGACGAAAATGACCTAAATGTTCGTCCCATGACACAAACACACCTATTGGATGCACAAGATTGCATAAAAACCCTAATTGGACAAGAATAAGACTAGGGAGGACGAAAATGACCTAAATGTTCCTCCAATGACACAAACACACCTATTGGATGCACAAGATTGTATAAAAACCCTAATTCGACAAGAATAAGACTAGGGAGGACGAAAATGACTTAAATGTTCCTCCAATGACACAAACACACCTATTGGATGCACAAGATTGCATAAAAACCCTAATTGGACAAGAATAAGATTAGGGAGAACGTAAATGACCTAAATGTTCCACCAATGACACAAATGAACTTATTGGATGCACAAGGTTGGTTAAAAACCCTAATTGGACAAGAATAAGCCTAGGGAGGACGAAAATGACCTAAATGTTCAACCAATGACACAAATGAATTTATTGGATGGACAAGGTTGGTTAAAAACCCTAATTTGACAAGAATAAGCCTAGGGAGGACGAAAATGACCTAAATGTTTGTCCAATGACACAAACACACCTATTCGATGCACAGGATTGCCTAATAACCCTAATTGGACAAGAATAAGCCTAGGGAGGACGAAAATGACCTAAATGTTCGTCCAATGACACAAACACACCTATAGGATGCACAAGATTGCATAAAAACCCTAATTGGACAAGAATAAGCCTAGGGAGGACGAAAATGACCTAAATGTTCATCCAATGACACAAATGAACTTATTGGATGCACAAGATTGGTTAAAAACCCTAATTGGACAAGAATAAGCCTAGGGAGGACGAAAATGACCTAAATGTTCGTCCAATGACACAAACACACCTATTGGATGCACAAGATTGCATAAAAACCCTAATTTGACAAGAATAAGACTAGGGCGGACGAAAATGACCTAAATGTTCATCCAATGACATAAATGAACTTATTGGATGCACAAGATTGGTTAAAAACCCTAATTGGACAAGAATAAGCATAGGGAGAACGAAAATGACCTAAATGTTCGTCCAATGACACAAACCCAAATATTGGATGCACAAGATTGCTTAAAACCCTAATTGGACAAGAATAAGACTAGGGAGGACGAAAATGACCTAAATGTTCATCCAATGACACAAACACACCTATTTGATGCACAAGATTGCATAAATACCCTAATTGGACAAGAATAAGACTAGGGAGGACGTAAATGACCTAAATGTTCCACCAATGACACAAATGAACTTATTGGATGCACAAGGTTGGTTAAAAACCCTAATTGGACAAGAATAAGCCTAGGGAGGACGAAAATGACCTAAATGTTCAACCAATGACACAAATGAACTTATTGGATGCACAAGGTTGGTTAAAAACCCTAATTGAACAAGAATAAGCCTAGGGAAGACGAAAATGACCTAAATGTTCGTCCAATGACACAAACACACCTATTGGATGCACTAGATTGCATAAAAACCCTAATTGGACAAGAATAAGACTAGGGAGGACGAAAATGACCTAAATGTTCGTCCAATGACACAAACACACCTATTGGATGCACAAGATTGCATAAAAACCCTAATTGGACAAGAATAAGCCTAGGGAGGACGAAAATGACCTAAATGTTCATCCAATGACACAAATGAACTTATTGGATGCACAAGATTGGTTAAAAACCCTAATTAGACAAGAATAAGCCTAGGGAGGACGAAAATGACCTAAATGTTCATCGAATGAAACAAATGAACTTATTGGATGCACAAGATTGGTTAAAAACCCTAACTGGACAAGAATAAGCCTAGGGAGGACGAAAATGACCTAAATGTTCGTCCAATGACACAAACACACCAATTGGATGCACAAGATTGCATAAAAACCCTAATTGGACAAGAATAAGCCTAGGGAGGACGAAAATGACCTAAATGTACGTCCAATGACACAAACACACCTATTGGATGCACAAGATTGCATAAATACCCTAATTGGACAAGAATAAGCCTAGGGAGGACGAAAATGACCTAAATGTTCATCCAATGACACAAATGAACTTATTGGATGCACAAGATTGGTTAAAAATCCCAATTGGACAAGAATAAGCCTAGGGCGGACGAAAATGACCTAAATGTTCATCCAATGACACAAATGAACTTATTGGATGCACAAGATTGGTTAAAAACCCTAATTGGACAAGAATAAGCCTAGGGAGGACGAAAATGACCTAAATGTTCGTCCAATGACACAAACACACCTATTGGATGCACGAGATTGCATAAAAACCCTAATTGGACAAGAATAAGACTAGGGAGGAAGAAAATGACCTAAATGTTCGTCCAATGACACAAACACACCTATTGGATGCACTAGATTGCATAAAAACCCTAATTGGACAAGAATAAGACTAGGGAGGACGAAAATGACCTAAATGTTCGTCCAATGACACAAACACACCTATTGGATGCACAAGATTGCATAAAAACCCTAATTGGACAAGAATAAGCCTAGGGAGGACGAAAATGACCTAAATGTTCGTCCAACGACACAAACACACCTATTGGATACACAAGATTGCATAAAAACCCTAATTGGACAAGAATAAGCCTAGGGAGGATGAAAATGAGCTAAATGTTCATCCAATGACACAAATGAACTTATTGGATGCACAAGATTGGTTAAAAACCCTAATTGGACAAGAATAAGCCTAGGGAGGACGAAAATGACCTAAATGTTCATCCAATGACACAAATGAACTTATTGGATGCACAAGATTTGTTGAAAACCCTAATTGGACAAGAATAAGCCTAGGGAGGACGAAAATGACCTAAATGTTCATCCAATGACACAAATGAACTTATTGGATGCACAAGATTGGTTAAAAACCCTAATTGGACAAGAATAAGCCTAGGGAGGACGAAAATGACCTAAATGTTCGCCAATGACACAAATGAACTTATTGGATGCACAAGATTGGTTAAAAACCCTAATTGGACAAGAATAAGCCTAGGGAGGACGAAAATGACCTAAATGTTCATCCAATGACACAAATGAACTTATTGGATGCACAAGATTGGTTGAAAAACCCTAATTGGACAAGAATAAGCCTAGGGAGGACGAAAATGACCTAAATGTTCATCCAATGACACAAATGAACTTATTGGATGCACAAGATTGGTTAAAAACCCTAATTGGACAAGAATAAGCCTAGGGAGGACGAAAATGACCTAAATGTTCATCCAATGACACAAATCAACTTTTTGGTTGCACATGATTGGTTAAAAACCCTAGTTGGACAAGAATAAGCCTAGGGAGGACGAAAATGACCTAAATGTTCATCCAATGACACAAATGAACTTATTGGATGCACAAGATTGGTTAAAAACCCTAATTGGACAAGAATAAGCCTAGGGAGGACGAAAATGACCTAAATGTTCGTCTTATGACACAAATGAACTTATTGGATGCACAAGATTGGTTAAAAACCCTAATTGGACAAGAATAAGCCTAGGGAGGACGAAAATGACCTAAATGTTCATCCAATGACACAAATGAACTTATTGGATGCACAAGATTGGTTAAAAACCCTAATTGGACAAGAATAAGCCTAGGGAGGACGAAAATGACCTAAATGTTCATCCAATGACATAAATGAACATATTGGATGCACAAGATTGCTTAAAAACCCTAATTGGACAAGAATAAGCCTAGGGAGGACAAAAATGACCTAAATGTTCATCCAATGACACAAATGAACTTATTGGATGCACAAGATTGGTTAAAAACCCTAATTGGACAAGAATAAGCCTAGGGAGGACGAAAATGACCTAAATGTTCATCCAATGACACAAATGAACTTATTGGATGCACAAGATTGGTTAAAAACCCTAATTGGACAAGAATAAGCCTAGGGAGGTCGAAAATGACCTAAATATTCATCCAATGACACAAACACACCTATTGGATGCACAAGATTGCTTAAAAACCCTAATTGGACAAGAATAAGCCTAGGGAGGACGAAAATGACCTAAATGTTCATCCAATGACACAAATGAACTTATTGGATGCACAAGATTGCTTAAAAACCCTAATTGGACAAGAATAAGCCTAGGGAGGACGAAAATGACCTAAATGTCCGTCCAATGACACAAATACACCTATTGGATGCACAAGATTCGTAAGAAACCCTAATTGGACAAGAATAAGCCTAGGGAGGACGAAAATGACCTAAATGTTCATCCAATGACACAAATACACCTATTGGATGCACAAGATTGGTTAGAAACCCTAATTGGACAAGAATAAGCCTAGGGAGGACGAAAATGACCTAAATGTTCATCCAATGACACAAACACACCTATTGGATGCACAAGATTGGTTAAAAACCCTAATTGGACAAGAATAAGCCTAGGGACGACGAAATTGACCTAAATGTTAATCCAATGACACAAATGAACTTATTGGATGCACAAGATTTGTTAAAAACCCTAATTGGACAAGAATAAGCCTAGGGAGGACGAAAATGACCTAAATGTTCATCCAATGACACAAACACACCTATTGGATGCACAAGATTGTTTACAAACCCTAATTGGACAAGAATAAGCCTAGGGAGGACGAAAATGACCTAAATGTTCATCCAATGACACAAATGAACTTATTGGATGCACAAGATTGGTTAAAAACCCTAATTGGACAAGAATAAGCCTAGGGAGGACGAAAACGACCTAAATGTTTTCATCAGATGACTAAACACACCTATTGGATGCACAAGATTGGTTAGAAACCCTAATTGGACAAGATTAAGCCTAGGGAGGATGAAAATGACCTAAATGTACATCCAATGACACAAATGAACTTATTGGATGCACAAGATTGGTTAAAAACCCTAATTGGACAAGAATAAGCCTAGGGAGGACGAAAATGACCTAAATGTTCATCCAATGACACAAACACACCTATTGGATGCACAAGAATTGTTAGAAACCCTAATTGGACAAGAATAAGCCTAGGAAGGACGAAAATGACCTAAATGTTCATCCAATGACACAAACACACCTATTGAATGCACAAGATTGTTTAGAAACCCTAATTGGACAAGAATAAGCTTAGGGAGGACGAAAATGACCTAAATGTTCATCCAATGACACAAACACACCTATTGGATGCATAAGATTGTTTAGAAACCCTAATTGGACAAGAATAAGCCTAGGGAGGACGAAAATGACCTAAATGTTCATCCAATGACACAAATGAACTTATTGGATGCACAAGATTGGTTAAAAACCCTAATTGGACAAGAATAAGCCTAGGGAGGACAAAAATGACCTAAATGTTCATCCAATGACACAAACACACCTATTGGAGGCACAAGATTGGTTAGAAACCCTAATTGGACAAGAATAAGCCTAGGGAGGACGAAAATGACCTAAATGTTCATCCAATGACACAATTGAACTTATTGGATGCACAAGATTGGTTAAAAACCCTAATTGGACAACAATAAGCCTAGGGAGGACGAAAATAACCTAAATGTTCATCCAATGACACAAACACACCTATTGGATGCACAAGATTGGTTAGAAACCCTAATTGGACTAGAATAAGCCTAGGGAGGACGAAAATGACCTAAATGTTCATCCAATGTCACAAATGAACTTATTGGATGCACAAGATTGGTTAAAAACCCTAATTGGACAAGAATAAGCCTAGGGAGGACGAAAATAACCTAAATGTTAATCGAATGACACAAATGAACTTATTGGATGCACAAGATTGGTTAAAAACCCTAATTGGACAAGAATAAGCCTAGGGAGGACGAAAATGACCTAAATGTTCATCCAATGACACAAATGAACTTATTGGATGCACAAGATTGGTTAAAAACCCTAATTGGACAAGAATAAGCCTAGGGAGGACGAAAATGACCTAAATGTTCATCCAATGACACAAATGAACTTATTGGATGCACAAGATTGGTTAAAAACCCTAATTGGACAAGAATAAGCCTTGGGTGGACAAAAATGACCTAAATGTTCATACAATGACACAAATGAACTTATTGGATGCACAAGATTGGTTAAAAACCCTAATTGGACAAGAATAAGCCTAGGGAGGACGAAAATGACCTAAATGTTCATCCAATGACACAAATGAACTTATTGGATGCACAAGATTGGTTAAAAACCCAAATTGGACAAGAATAAGCCTAGGGAGGGCGAAAATGACCTAAATGTTCGTCCAATGACAGAAACACACCTATTGGATGCACAAGATTGCATAAAAATCCTAATAGGACAAGAATAAGACTAGGGAGGACGAAAATGACCTAAATGTTCATCCAATGACACAAACACACATATTGGATGCACAAGATTGCTTGAAATGCTAATTGGACAAGAATAAGACTAGGGAGGACGAAAATGACCTAAATGTGCATCCAATGACACAAATGAACTTATTGGATGCACAAGATTGGTTAAAAACCCTAATTGGACAAGAATAAGCCTAGGGAGGACGAAAATGACCTAAATGTTCATCCAATGACACAAATGAACTTATTGGATGCACAAGATTGGTTAAAAACCCTAATTGGACAAGAATAAGCCTAGGGAGTACTAAAATGACCTAAATGTTCATCCAATGACACAAATGAACTTATTGGATGCACAAGATTGGTTAAAAACCCTAATTGGACAAGAATAAGCCTAGGGAGGACGTAAATGACCTAAATGTTCCACCAATGACACAAATGAACTTATTGGATGCACAAGGTTGGTTAAAAACCCTAATTGGACAAGAATAAGCCTAGGGAGGACGAAAATGACCTAAATGTTCAACCAATGACACAAATGAACTTATTGGATGCACAAGGTTAGTTAAAAACCCTAATTGAACAAGAATAAGCCTAGGGAGGACGAAAATGACCTAAATGTTCGTCCAATGACACAAACACACCAATTGGATGCACAAGATTGCATAAAAACCCTAATTGGACAAGAATAAGCTTTGGGATGACGAAAATGACCTAAATGTTCGTCCAATGACACAAACACACCTATTGGATGCACAAGATTGCATAAAAACCCTAATTGGACAAGAATAAGCCTAGGGAGGACGAAAATGACCTAAATGTTCATCCAATGACACAAATGAACTTATTGGATGCACAAGATTGGTTAAAAACCCTAATTGGACAAGAATAAGCCTAGGGAGGACGAAAATGACCTAAATGTTCATCCAATGACACAAATGAACTTATTGGATGCACAAGATTGGTTAAAAACCCTAATTGGACAAGAATAAGCCTAGGGAGGACGAAAATGACCTAAATGTTCGTCCAATGACACAAACACACCTAATGGATGTACAAGATTGCATAAAAACCCGAATTGGACAAGAATAAGACTAGGGAGGACGAAAAATGACCTAAATGTTCCTCCAATGACACAAATGAACTTATTGGATGCACAAGGTTGGTTAAAAACCCTAACTGGACAAGAATAAGCCTAGGGAGGACGAAAATGACCTAAATGTTCATCCAATGACACAAATGAACTTATTGGATGCACAAGATTGGTTAAAAACCCTAATTGGACAAGAATAAGCCTAGGGAGGACGAAAATGACCTAAATGTTCATCCAATGACACAAATGAACTTATTGGATGCACAAGATTGGTTAAAAACCCTAATTAGACAAGAATAAGCCTAGGGAGGACGAAAATGACCTAAATGTTCGTCCAACGACACAAACACACCTATTGGATACACAAGATTGCATAAAAACCCTAATTGGACAAGAATAAGCCTAGGGAGGACGAAAATGACCTAAATGTTCATCCAATGACACAAATGAACTTATTGGATGCACAAGATTGGTTAAAAACCCTAATTGGACAAGAATAAGCCTAGGGAGGACAAAAATGACCTAAATGTTCATCCAATGACACAAATGAACTTATTGAATGCACAAGATTGGTTAAAAACCCTAATTGGACAAGAATAAGCCTAGGGAGGACGAAAATGACCTAAATGTTCAACCAATGACACAAATGAACTTATTGGATGCACAAGGTTGGTTAAAAACCCTAATTGAACAAGAATAAGCCTAGGGAGGACGAAAATGACCTAAAATTTCGTTCAATGACACAAACACACCTATTGGATGCACAAGATTGCATAAAAACCCTAATTGGACAAGAATAAGACTAGGGAGGACGAAAATGACCTAAATGTTCCTCCAATGACACAAAAACACCTATTGGATGCACAAGATTGCATAAAAACCCTAATTGGACAAGAATAAGACTAGGGAGGACGAAAATGACCTAAATGTTCCTCCAATGACACAAACACACCTATTGGATGCACAAGATTGCATAAAAACCCTAATTCAACAAGAATAAGACTAGGGAGGACGAAAATGACCTAAATGTTCCTCCAATGACACAAACACACTTATTGGATGCACAAGATTGCATAAAATCCCTAATTAGACAAGAATAAGACTAGGGAGGACGAAAATGACCTAAATGTTCATCCAATGACACAAATGAACTTATTGTATGCACAAGATTTGTTAAAAACCCTAATTGGACAAGAATAAGCATTGGGAGGACAAAAATTACCTAAATGTTCTTCCAATGACACAAACACACATATTGGATGCACAAGATTGCTTAAAACCCTAATTGGACAAGAATAAGACTAGGGAGGACGAAAATGACCTAAATGTTCATCGAATGACACAAATGAACTTATTGGATGCACAAGATTGGTTAAAAACCCTAATTGGACAAGAATATGCCTAGGGAGGACGAAAATGACCTAAAATTTCGTCAAATGACACAAACACACCTATTGGATGCACAAGATTGCATAAAAACCCTAATTGGACAAGAATAAGACTAGGGAGGACGAAAATGACCTAAATGTTCCTCCAATGACACAAACACACCTATTGGATGCACAAGATTGGATAAAAACCCTAATTTGACAAGAATAAGACTAGGGAGGACGAAAATGATCTAAATGTTCATCCAATGACACAAATGAACTTATTGTATGCACAAGATTGGATAAAAACCCTAATTGGACAAGAATAAGCATAGGGAGGACGAAAATGACCTAAATGTTCATCCAATGACACAAACACACATATTGGATGCACAACATTGCTTAAAAAACTAATTGGACAAGAATAAGACTAGGGAGGACGAAAATGACCTAAATGTTCATCCAATGACACAAATGAACTTATTGGATGCACAAGATTAGTTAAAAACCCTAATTGGACAAGAATAAGCATAGGGAGGAAAAACATGACCTAAATGTTCATCCAATGACACAAATGAACTTATTGGATGCAAAAGATTGGTTAAAAACGCTAATTAGACAAGAATAAGCCCAGGGATGCTAAAATGACCTAAATGTTCGTCCAATGACACAAACACACCTATTGGATGCAATAGATTGCATAAAAACCCTAATTGGACAAGAATAAGACTAGGGAGGACGAAAATGACCTAAATGTTCATCCAATGACACAAACACACATATTGGATGCACAAGATTGCTTAAAACCCTAATTGGACAAGAATAAGACTAGGGAGGACGAAAATTACCTAAATGTTCAACCAATGACACAAATGAACTTATTGGATGCACAAGATTGGTTAAAAACCCTAATTGGACAAGAATAAGCCTAGGGAGGACGAAAATGACCTAAATGTTCATCCAATGACACAAATGAACTTATTGGATGCACAAGATTGGTTAAAAACCCTAATTGGACAAGAATAAGCCTAGGGAGGACGAAAATGACCTAAATGTTCATCCAATGACACAAATGAACTTATTGGATGCACAAGATTGGTTAAAAACCCTAATTGGACAAGAATAAGCCTAGGGAAGACGAAAATGACCTAAAGGTTCGTCCAATGACACAAACACACCTCTTGGATGCACAAGATTGCATAAAAACCCTAATTGGACAAGAATAAGACTAGGGAGGACGAAAATGACCTAAATGTTCATCCAATGACACAAACACACATATTGGACGCACAAGATTGCTTAAAACCCTAATTGGACAAGAATAAGACTAGGGAGGACGAAAATGACCTAAATGTTCATCCAATGACACAAATGAACTTATTGGAAGCACAAGATTGGTTAAAAACCCTAATTGGACAAGAATAAGCCTAGGGAGGACGAAAATGACCTAAATGTTCGTCCAATGACATAAACACACCTATTGGATGCACAAGATTGCATAAAATCCCTAATTGGACAAGAATAAGACTAGGGAGGACGAAAATGACCTAAATGTTCATCCAATGACACAAATGAACTTATTGGATGCACAAGATTGATTAAAAACCCTAATTGGACAAGAATAAGCATAGGGAGGACGAAAATTACCTAAATGTTCGTCCAATGACACAAACACACATATTGGATGCACAAGATTGCTTAAAACCCTAATTGGACAAGAATAAGACTAGGGAGGACGAAAATGACCTAAATGTTCATCCAATGACACAAATGAACTTATTGGAAGCACAAGATTGGTTAAAAACCCTAATTGGACAAGAATAAGTCTAGGGAGGACGAAAATGACCTAAATGTTCGTCCAATGACATAAACACACCTATTGGATGCACAAGATTGCATAAAATCCCTAATTGGACAAGAATAAGACTAGGGAGGACGAAAATGACCTAAATGTTCCTCCAATGACACAAACACACCTATTGGATGCACAAGATAGCATAAAAACCCTATTTGGACAAGAATAAGACTAGGGAGGACGAAAATGACCTAAATGTTCATCCAATGACACAAATGAACTTATTGTATGCACAAGATTGGTTAAAAATCCTAATTGGACAAGAATAAGCCTAGGGAGGACGAAAATGACATAAATGTTCGTCCAATGACACAAACACACCTATTGGATGCACAAGATTGCATAAAATCCCTAATTGGACAAGAATAAGACTAGGGAGGACGAAAATGACCTAAATGTTTCTCCAATGACACAAACACACCTATTGGATGCACAAGATTGCATAAAAACCCTAATTGGACAAGAATAAGACTAGGGAGGACGAAAATGACCTAAATGTTCCTCCAATGACACAAACACACCTATTGGATGCACAAGATTGCATAAAAACCTAATTCGACAAGAATAAGACTAAGGACGACGAAAATTACCTAAATGTTCATCCAATGACACAAATGAACTTATTGGATGCACAAGATTGGTTAAAAACCCTAATTGGACAAGAATAAGCCTAGGGAGGACGAAAATGACCTAAATGTTCGTCCAATGACACAAACACACCTATTGGATGCACAAGATTGCATAAAAACCCTAATTGGACAAGAATAAGACTAGGGAGGACGAAAATGACCTAAATGTTCCTCCAATGACACAAACACACCTATTGGATGCACAAGATTGCATAAAAACCCTAATTCGACTAGAATAAGACTAGGGAGGACGAAAATGACCTAAATGTTCCTCCAATGACACAAACACACCTATTGGATGCACAAGATTGCATAAAAACCCTAATTGGACAAGAATAAGACTAGGGAGGACGAAAATGACCTAAATGTTCGTCCAAGGACACAAACACACCTATTGGATGCACAAGATTGCATCAAAACCCTAATTGGAAAAGAATAAGCCTAGGGAGGACGAAAATGACCAAAATGTTCATCCAATGACACAAATGAACTTATTGGATGCACAAGATTGGTTAAAAACCCTAATTGGACAAGAATAAGCCTAGGGAGGACGAAAATGACCTAAATGTTCATCCAATGACACAAATGAACTTATTGGATGCACAAGATTGGTTAAAAACCCTAATTGGACAAGAATAAGCCTAGGGAGGACGAAAATGACCTAAATGTTCATCCAATGACACAAATGAACTTATTGGATGCACAAGATTGGGTGAAAACCCTAATTGGACAAGAATAAGCCTAGGGAGGACGAAAATGACCTAAATGTTCATCCAATGACACAAATGAACTTATTGGATGCACAAGATTGGTTAAAAACCCTAATTGGACAAGAATAAGCCTAGGGAGGACGAAAATGACCTAAATGTTCATCCAATGACACAAATGAACTTATTGGATGCACAAGATTGGTTAAAAACCCTAATTGGACAAGAATAAGCCTAGGGATGACGAAAATGACCTAAATGTTCATCCAATGAAACAAACACACCTATTGGATGCACAAGATTGCATAAAAACCCTAATTGGACAAGAATAAGACTAGGGAGGACGAAAATGACCTAAATGTTCGTCCAATGACACAAACACACCTATTGGATGCACAAGATTGCATAAAAACCCTAATTGGACAAGAATAAGACTAGGGAGTACGAAAATGACCTAAATGTTCCTCCAATGACACAAACACACCTATTGGATGCACAAGATTGCATAAAAACCCTAATTCAACAAGAATAAGACTAGGGAGGACGAAAATGACCTAAATGTTCCTCCAATGACACAAATACACCTATTGGATGCACAAGATTGCATAAAAACCCTAATTGGACAAGAATAAGACTAGGGAGGACGAAATTGACCTAAATTTTCATCCAATGACACAAATGAACTTACTGTATGCACAAGATTTTTTAAAAACCCTAATTGGACAAGAATAAGCATTGGGAGGACGAAAATTACCTAAATGTTCATCCAATAACACAAACACACATATTGGATGCACAAGATTGCTTAAAACCCTAATTGGACAAGAATAAGACTAGGGAGGACGAAAATGACCTAAATGTTCATCGAATGACACAAATGAACTTATTGGATGCACAAGATTGGTTAAAAACCCTAATTGGACAAGAATAAGCCTAGGGAGGACGAAAATGACCTAAAATTTCGTCCAATGACACAAACACACCTATTGGATGCACAAGATTGCATAAAAACCCTAATTGGACAAGAATAAGACTAGGGAGGACGAAAATGACCTAAATGTTCCTCCAATGACACAAACACACCTATTGGATGCACAAGATTGCATAAAAACCCTAATTGGACAAGAATAAGACTAGGGAGGACGAAAATGACCTAAATTTTCATCGAATGACACAAATGAACTTACTGTATGCACAAGATTTTTTAAAAACCCTAATTGGACAAGAATAAGCATTGGGAGGACGAAAATTACCTAAATGTTCATCCAATGACACAAACACACATATTGGATGCACAAGATTGCTTAAAACCCTAATTGGACAAGAATAAGACTAGGGAGGACGAAAATGACCTAAATGTTCGTCCAATGACACAAACACACCTATTGGATGCACAAGATTGCATAAAAACCCTAATTGGACAAGAATAAGACTAGGGAGGACGAAAATGACCTAAATGTTCCTCCAATGACACAAACACACCTATTGGATGCACAAGATTGCATAAAAACCCAAATTGGACAAGAATAAGCCTAGGGAGGACGAAAATGACCTAAATGTTCATCCAATGACACAAATGAACTTATTGGATGCACAAGATTGGTTAAAAACCCTAATTGGACAAGAATAAGCCTATGGAGGACGAAAATGACCTAAATGTTCAACCAATGACACAAATGAACTTATTGGATGCACAAGGTTGGTTAAAAACCCTAATTGAACAAGAATAAGCCTAGGGAGGACGAAAATGACCTAAATGTTCGTCCAATGACACAAACACACCAATTGGATGCACAAGATTGCATAAAAACCCTAATTGGACAAGAATAAGCCTAGGGAGGACGAAAATGACTTAAATGTTCGTCCAATGACACAAACACACCTATTGGATGCACAAGATTGCATAAAAACCCTAATTGGACAAGAATAAGACTAGGGAGGATGATAATGACCTAAATGTTCATCCAATGACACAAATGAACTTATTGGATGCACAAGATTGGTTAAAAACCCTAATTGGACAAGAATAAGTCTAGGGAGGACGAAAATGACCTAAATGTTCAACCAATGACACAAATGAACTTATTGGATGCACAAGGTTGGTTAAAAACCCTAATTGAACAAGAATAAGCCTAGGGAGGACGAAAATGACCTAAATGTTCGTCCAATGACACAAACACACCAATTGGATGCACAAGATTGCATAAAAACCCTAATTGGACAAGAATAAGCTTTGGGATGACGAAAATGACCTAAATGTTCGTCCAATGACACAAACACACCTATTGGATGCACAAGATTGCATAAAAACCCTAATTGGACAAGAATAAGCCTAGGGAGGACGAAAATGACCTAAATGTTCATCCAATGACACAAATGAACTTATTGGATGCACAAGATTGGTTAAAAACCCTAATTGGACAAGAATAAGCCTAGGGAGGACGAAAATGACCTAAATGTTCATCCAATGACACAAATGAACTTATTGGATGCACAAGATTGGTTAAAAACCCTAATTGGACAAGAATAAGCCTAGGGAGGACGAAAATGACCTAAATGTTCGTCCAATGACATAAATGAACTTATTGGATGCACAAGATTGGTTAAAAACCCTAATTGGACAAGAATAAGCCTAGGGAGGACGAAAATGACCTAAATGTTCGTCCAATGACACAAAAGAACTTATTGGATGCACAAGATTGGTTGAAAACCCTAATTGGACAAGAATAAGCCTAGGGAGGACGAAAATGACCTAAATGTTCATCCAATGACACAAATGAACTTATTGGATGCACAAGATTGGTTAAAAACCCTAATTGGACAAGAATAAGCCTAGGGAGGACGAAAATGACCTAAATGTTCGTCCAATGACACAAACACACCTATTGGATGCACAAGATTGTATAAAAACCCTAATTGGACAAGAATAAGAGTAGGGAGGACGAAAATGACCTAAATGTTCCTCCAATGACACAAACACACCTATTGGATGCACAAGATTGCATAAAAACCCTAATTGGACAAGAATAAGACTAGGGAGGACGAAAATGACCTAAATGTTCCTCCAATGACACAAACACACCTATTGGATGCACAAGATTGCATAAAAACCCTAATTCAACAAGAATAAGACTAGGGAGGACGAAAATGACCTAAATGTTCCTCCAATAACACAAACACACCTATTGGATGCACAAGATTGCATAAAAACCCTAATTGGACAAGAATAAGACTAGGGAGGACGAAAATGACCTAAATGTTCATCCAATGACACAAATGAACTTATTGTATGCACAAGATTTGTTAAAAACCCTAATTCAACAAGAATAAGACTAGGGAGGACGAAAATGACCTAAATGTTCCTCCAATAACACAAACACACCTATTGGATGCACAAGATTGCATAAAAACCCTAATTGGACAAGAATAAGACTAGGGAGGACGAAAATGACCTAAATGTTCATCCAATGACACAAATGAACTTATTGTATGCACAAGATTTGTTAAAAACCCTAATTGGACAAGAATAAGCCTAGGGATGACGAAAATGACCTAAATGTTCATCCAATGACACAAATGAACTTATTGGATGCACAAGATTGATTAAAAACCCTAATTGGACAAGAATAAGCCTAGGGAGGACGAAAATGACCTAAATGTTCCTCCAATTACACAAACACACCTATTGGATGCACAAGATTGCATAAAAACCCTAATTGGACAAGAATAAGCCTAGGGAGGACGAAAATGACCTAAATGTTCCTCCAACGACACAAACACACCTATTGGATGCACAACATTGCATAAAAACCCTAATTGGACAAGAATAAGACTAGGGAGGACGAAAATGACCTAAATGTTCATCCAATGACACAAATGAACTTATTGGATGCACAAGATTAGTTAAAAACCCTAATTGGACAAGAATAAGCCTAGGGAGGAAAAACATGACCTAAATGTTCATCCAATGACACAAATGAACTTATTGGATGCAAAAGATTGGTTAAAAACGCTAATTAGACAAGAATAAGCCCAGGGATGACGAAAATGACCTAAATGTTCGTCCAATGACACAAACACACCTATTGGATGCACTAGATTGCATAAAAACCCTAATTGGACAAGAATAAGACTAGGGAGGACGAAAATGACCTAAATGTTCATCCAATGACACAAACACACATATTGGATGCACAAGATTGCTTAAAACCCTAATTGGACAAGAATAAGACTAAGGAGGACAAAAATGACCTAAATGTTCAACCAATGACACAAACACACATATTGGATGCACAAGATTGCTTAAAACCCTAATTGGACAAGAATAAGACTAGGGAGGACAAAAATGACCTAAATGTTCAACCAATGACACAAATGAACTTATTGGATGCACAAGATTGGTTAAAAACCCTAATTGGACAAGAATAAGCCTAGGGAGGACGAAAATGACCTAAATGTTCATCCAATGACACAAATCAACTTATTGGATGCACATGATTGACTAAAAACCCTAATTGGACAAGAATAAGCCTAGAGAGGACGAAAATGACCTAAATGTTCGTCTAATGACACAAATGAACTTATTGGATGCACAAGATTGGTTAAAAACCCTAATTGGACAAGAATAAGCCTAGGGAGGACGAAAATGACCTAAATGTTCGTCCAATGACACAAACACACCTATTGGATGCACAAGATTGAATAAAATCCCTAATTGGACAAGAATAAGACTAGGGAGGACGAAAATGACCTAAATGTTCGTCCAATGACACAAACACACCTATTGGATGCACAAGATTGCTTAAAAACCCTAATTGGACAAGAATAAGCCTAGGGAGAACGAAAATGACCTAAATGTTCGTCCAATGACACAAACACACCTATTGGATGCACAAGATTGCATAAAAACCCTAATTGGACAAGAATAAGCCTAGGGAGGACGAAAATGACCTAAATGTTCATCCAATGACACAAATGAACTTATTGGACGCACAAGATTGGATAAAAACCCTAATTGGACAAGAATAAGCCTAGGGAGGACGAAAATGACCTAAATGTTCATCCAATGACACAAATGAACTTATTGGATGCACAAGATTGGTTAAAAACCCTAATTGAACAAGAATAAGCCTAAGGAGGACGAAAATGACCTAAATGTTCATCCAATGACACAAATGAACTTATTGGATGCATAAGATTGGTTAAAAACCCTAATTGGACAAGAATAATCCTATGGAGAACGAAAATGACCTAAATGTTCATCCAATGACACAAACACACCTATTGGATGCACAAGATTGGTTAAAAACCCTAATTGGACAAGAATAAGCCTAGGGAGGACGAAAATGACCTAAATGTTCATCCAATGACACAAATGAACTTATTGGATGCACAAGATTGGTTAAAAACCCTAATTGGACAAGAATAAGCCTTGTGAGGACGAAAATGACCTAAATGTTCATCCAATGACACAAATGAACCTATTGGATGCACAAGATTGGTTAAAAACCCTAATTGGACAAGAATAAGCCTAGGGTGGACGAAAATGACCTAAATGTTTATCCAATGACACAAATGAACTTATTGGATGCACAAGATTGGTTAAAAACCCTAATTGGTCAACAATAAGCCTAGGGAGGATGAAAATGACCTAAATGTTCATCTAATGACACAAACACACCTATTGGATGCACAAGATTGGTTAAAAAACCTAATTGGACAAGAATAAGCCTAGGGAGGACGAAAATGACCTAAATGTTCATCCAATGACACAAATGAACTTATTGGATGCACAAGATTGGTTAAAAACCCTAATTGGACAAGAATAAGCCTTGGGAGGACGAAAATGACCTAAATGTTCATCCAATGACACAAATGAACCTATTGGATGCACAAGATTGGTTAAAAACCCTAATTGGACAAGAATAAGCCTAGGGGGGACGAAAATGACCTAAATGTTTATCCAATGACACAAATGAACTTATTGGATGCACAAGATTGGTTAAAAACCCTAATTGGACAAGAATAAGCCTAGGGAGGACGAAAATGACCTAAATGTTCATCCAATGACACAAATGAACTTATTGGATGCACAAGATTGGTTAAAAACCCTAATTGGACAAGAATAAGCCTGGGGAGGACGAAAATGACCTAAATGTTCATCCCATGACACAAATGAACTTATTGGATGCACAAGATTGGTTAGAAACCGTAATTGGACAAGAATAAACCTAGGGTGGACGAAAATGACCTAAATGTTTATCCAATGACACAAATGAACTTATTGGATGCACAAGATTGGTTAAAAACCCTAATTGGACAAGAATAAGCCTAGGGAGGACGAAAATGACCTAAATGTTCATCCAATGACACAAATGAACTTATTGGATGCACAAGATTGGTTAAAAACCCTAATTGGACAAGAATAAGCCTAGGGAGGACGAAAATGACCTAAATGTTCATCCAATGACACAAATGAACTTATTGGATGCACAAGATTGGTTAAAAACCCTAATTGGACAAGAATAAGCCTAGGGAAGACGAAAATGACCTAAAGGTTCGTCCAATGACACAAACACACCTCTTGGATGCACAAGATTGCATAAAAACCCTAATTGGACAAGAATAAGACTAGGGAGGACGAAAATGACCTAAATGTTCATCCAATGACACAAACACACATATTGGACGCACAAGATTGCTTAAAACCCTAATTGGACAAGAATAAGACTAGGGAGGACGAAAATGACCTAAATGTTCATCCAATGACACAAATGAACTTATTGGATGCACAAGATTGGTTAAAAACCCTAATTGGACAAGAATAAGACTAGGGACGACGAAAATGACCTAAATGTTCGTCCAATGACACAAACACACCTATTGGATGCACAAGATTGCATAAAAACCCTAATTGGACAAGAATAAGCCTAGGGAGGACGAAAATGACCTAAATGTTCATCCAATGACACAAATCAACTTATTGGATGCACATGATTGGGTAAAAACCCTAATTGGACAAGAATAAGCCTAGGGAGGACGAAAATGACCTAAATGTTCATCCAATGACACAAATGAACTTATTGGATGCACAAGATTGGTTAAAAACCCTAATTGGACAAGAATAAGCCTAGGGAGGACGAAAATGACCTAAATGTTCGTCCAATGACACAAACACACCTATTGGATGCACAAGATTGCATAAAAACCCTAATTGGATAAGAATAAAACTAGAGAGGACGAAAATGACCTAAATGTTCCTCCAATGACACAAACACACCTATTGGATGCACAAGATTGCATAAAAACCCTAATTCGACAAGAATAAGACTAGGGAGGACGAAAATGACCTAAATGTTCATCCAATGACACAAATGAACTTATTGGATGCACAAGATTGGTTAAAAACCCTAATTGGACAAGAATAAGCCTAGGGAGGACGAAAATGACCTAAATGTTCATCCAATGACACAAATGAACTTATTGGATGCACAAGATTGGTTAAAAACCCTAATCGAACAAGAATAAGCCTAGGGAGGACGAAAATGACCTAAATGTTCGTCCAATGACACAAACACACCAATTGGATGCACAAGATTGCATAAAAACCCTAATTGGACAAGAATAAGCCTAGGGAGGACGAAAATGACCTAAATGTTCGTCCAATGACACAAACAAACCTATTGGATGCACAAGATTGCATAAAAACCCTAATTAGACAAGAATAAGCCTAGGGAGGACGAAAATGACCTAAATGTTCATCCAATGACACAAATGAACTTATTGGATGCACAAGATTGGTTAAAAACCCTAATTGGACAAGAATAAGGCTAGGGAGGACGAAAATGACCTAAATGTTTGTCCAATGACACAAACACACCTATTGGATGCACTAGATTGCATAAAACCCTTATTGGACAAGAATAAGACTAGGGAGGACGAAAATGACCTAAATGTTCGTCCAATGACACAAACACACCTATTGGATGCACAAGATTGCATAAAAACCCTAATTGGACAAGAATAAGCCTAGGGAGGACGAAAATGACCTAAATGTTCGTCCAATGACACAAACACACCTATTGGATGCACAAGATTGCATAAAAACCCTAATTGGACAAGAATAAGCCTAGGGAGGACGAAAATGACCTAAATGTTCATCCAATGACACAAATGAACTTATTGGATGCACAAGATTGGTTAAAAACCCTAATTGGACAAGAATAAGCCTAGGGTGGACGAAAAATGACCTAAATGTTCATCCAATGACACAAACACACCTATTGGATCCACAAGATTGGTTAAAAACCCTAATTGGACAAGAATAAGCCTAGGGAGGACGAAAATGACCTAAATGTTCATCCAATGACACAAATGAACTTATTGGATGAACAAGATTGCTTAAAAACCCTAATTGGACAAGAATAAGCCTAGGGAGGACGAAAATGACCTAAATGTTCATCCAATGACACAAATACACCTATTGGATGCACAAGATTCGTTAGAAACCCTAATTGGACAAGAATAAGCCTAGGGAGGACGAAACTGACCTAAATGTTCATCCAATGACACAAACACGCCTATTGGATGCACAAGATTGGTTAAAAACCCTAATTGGACAAGAATAAGCCTAGGGAGGACGAAAATGACCTAAATGTTCATCCAATGACACAAATGAACTTATTGGATGCACAAGATTGGTTAAAAACCCTAATTGGACAAGAATAAGCCTAGGGTGGACGAAAATGACCTAAATGTTCATCCAACGACACAAATGAACTTATTGGAATCACAAGATTGGTTAAAAACCCTAATTGGACAAGAATAAGCCTAGGGAGAACGAAATTGACCTAAATGTTTATCCAATGACACAAACACACCTATTGGATGCACAAGATTGGTTAAAAACCCTAATTGGACAAGAATAAGCCTAGGGAGGACGAAAATGACCTAAATGTTCATCCAATGACACAAATGAACCTATTGGATGCAAAAGATTGGTTAAAAACCCTAATTGGACAAGAATAAGCCTAGGGAGGACGAAAATGACCTAAATGTTCATCCAATGACACAAATGAACTTATTGGATGCACAAGATTGGTTAAAAACCCTAATTGGACAAGAATAAGCCTAGGGAGGACGAAAATGACCTAAATGTTCATCCAATGACACAAATGAACTTATTGAATGCACAATATTGGTTAAAAACCCTAATTAGACAAGAATAAGCCTAGGGAGGACGAAAATGACCTAAATGTTCATCGAATGACACAAATGAACTTATTGGATGCATAAGATAGGTTAAAAACCCTAACTGGACAAGAATAAGCCTAGGGAGGACGAAAATGACCTAAATGTTCGTCCAATGACACAAACACACCTATTGGATGCACAAGATTGCATAAAAACCCTAATTGGACAAGAATAAGAATAGGGAGGACGAAAATGACCTAAATGTTCATCCAATGACACAAATGAACTTAATGGATGCACAAGATTGGATAAAAACCCTAATTGGACAAGAATAAGCATAGGGAGGACGAAAATGACCTAAATGTTCATCCAATGACACAAACCCACATATTGGATGCACAAGATTGTTTAAAACCCTAATTTGACAAGAATAAGACTAGGGAGGACGAAAATGACCTAAATGTTCATCCAATGACACAAATGAACTTATTGGATGCACAAGATTGGTTAAAAACCCTAATTGGACAAGAATAAGCCTAGGGAGGACGAAAATGACCTAAATGTTCGTCCAATGACACAAACACACCTATTGGATGCACTAGATTGCATAAAAACCCTAATTGCACAAGAATAAGACTAGGGAGGACGAAAATGACCTAAATGTTCGTCCAATGACACAAACACACCTATTGGATGCACAAGATTGCATAAAAACCCTAATTGGACAAGAATAAGCCTAGGGAGGACGAAAATGACCTAAATGTTCATCCAATGACACAAATGAACTTATTGGATGCACAAGAATGGTTAAAAACCCTAATTGGACAAGAATAAGCCTAGGGAGGACAAAAATGACCTAAATGTTCATTCAATGACACAAATGAACTTATTGGATGCACATGATTGGTTAAAAACCCTAATTGGACAAGAATAAGCCTAGGGAGGACAAAAATGACCTAAATGTTCGTCCAATGACACAAACACACCTATTGGATGCACAAGATTGCATAAAAACCCTAATTGGACAAGAATAAGACTAGGGAGGACGTAAATGACCTAAATGTTCCACCAATGACACAAATGAACTTATTGGATGCACAAGGTTGGTTAAAAACCCTAATTGGACAAGAATAAGCCTAGGGAGGACGAAAATGACCTAAATGTTCAACCAATGACACAAACACACATATTGGATGCACAACACTGCTTAAAACCCTAATTGGACAAGAATAAGACTAGGGAGGACGAAAATGACCTAAATGTTCATCCAATGACACAAATGAACTTATTGGATGCACAAGATTAGTTAAAAACCCTAATTGGTCAAGAATAAGCCTAGGGAGGAAATACATGACCTAAATGTTCATCCAATGACACAAATGAACTTATTGGATGCAAAAGATTGGTTAAAAACGCTAATTAGACAAGAATAAGCCCAGGGATGACGAAAATGACCTAAATGTTCGTCAATTGACACAAACACACCTATTGGATGCACTAGATTGCATAAAAACCCTAATTGGACAAGAATAAGACTAGGGAGGACGAAAATGACCTAAATGTTCATCCAATGACACAAACACACATATTGGATGCACAAGATTGCTTAAAACCCTAATTGGACAAGAATAAGACTAGGGAGGACGAAAATGACCTAAATGTTCAACCAATGACACAAATGAACTTATTGGATGCACAAGATTGGTTAAAAACCCTAATTGGACAAGAATAAGCCTAGGGAGGACG
>JBBPBR010000309.1:61318-92598 GCA_037974775.1 Cicer pinnatifidum
AAACCCTAATTGGACATGAATAAGCCTATGGAGGACGAAAATGACCTAAATGTTCATCCAATGACACAAATGAACTTATTGGATGCACAAGATTGGTTAAAAACCCTAATTGGACAAGAATAAGCCTAGGGAGGACGAAAATGACCTAAATGTTCATCCAATGACACAAATGAACTTATTGGATGCACAAGATTGGTTAAAAACCCTAATTAGACAAGAATAAGCCTAGGGAGGACGAAAATGACCTAAATGTTCATCGAATGACACAAATGAACTTTTTGGATGCACAAGATTGGTTAAAAACCCTAATTGGACAAGAATAAGCCTAGGGAGGACGAAAATGACCTAAATGTTCGTCCAATGACACAAACACAACTATTGGATGCACAAGATTGCATAAAATCCCTAAATGGACAAGAATAAGACTAGGGAGGACGAAAATGACCTAAATGTTCCTCCAATGACACAAACACACCTATTGGATGCACAAGATTGCATAAAAACTCTAATTGGACAAGAATAAGACCAGGGAGGACGAAAATGACCTAAATGTTCATCCAATGACACAAATGAACTTATTGTATGCACAAGATTGGTTAAAAACCCTAATTGACAAGAATAAGCCTAGGGAGGACGAAAATGACCTAAATGTTCGTCCAATGACACAAACACACCTATTGGATGCACAAGATTGCATAAAAACCCTAATTGGACAAGAATAAGACTAGGGAGGACGTAAATGACCTAAATGTTCCACTAATGACACAAATGAACTTATTGGATGCACATGGTTGGTTAAAAACCCTAATTGGACAAGAATAAGCCTAGGGAGTACGAAAATGACCTAAATGTTCAACCAATGACACAAATGAACTTATTGGATGCACAAGATTGGTTAAAAACCCTAATTGAACATGAATAAGCCTAGGGAGGACGAAAATGACCTAAATGTTCGTCCAATGACACAAATACACCAATTGGATGCACAAGATTGCATAAAAACCCTAATTGGACAAGAATAAGCCTAGGGAGGACGAAAATGACCTAAATGTTCGTCCAATGACACAAACACACCTATTGGATGCACAAGGTTGCATAAAAACCCTAATTGGACAAGAATAAGCCTAGGGAGGACGAAAATGACCTAAATGTTCATCCAATGACACAAATGAACTTATTGGATGCACAAGATTGGTTAAAAACCCTAATTGGACAAGAATAAGCCTAGGGAGGACGAAAATGACCTAAATGTTCATCCAATGACACAAATGAACTTATTGGATGCACAAGATAGTTTAAAAACCCTAATTGGACAAGAATAAGCCTAGGGAGGACGAAAATGACCTAAATGTTCATCCAATGACACAAATGAACTTATTGGATGCACAAGATTGGTTAAAAACCCTAATTAGACAAGAATAAGCCTAGGGAGGACGAAAATGACCTAAATGTTCATCGAATGACACAAATGAACTTATTGGATGCACAAGATAGGTAAAAAACCATTACTGGACAAGAATAAGCCTTGGGAGGACAAAAATGACCTAAATGTTCGTCCAATGACACAAACACACCTATTGGATGCACAAGATTGCATAAAAACCCTAATTGGACAAGAATAAGAATAGGGAGGACGAAAATGACCTAAATGTTCATCCAATGACACAAATGAACTTATTGGATGCACAAGATTGGTATAAAACCCTAATTGGACAAGAATAAGCATAGGGAGGACGAAAATGACCTAAATGTTCATCCAATGACACAAACCCACATATTGGATGCACAAGATTGCTTAAAACCCTAATTGGACAAGAATAAGACTAGGGAGGACGAAAATGACCTAAATGTTCATCCAATGACACAAATGAACTTATTGGATGCACAAGATTGGTTAAAAACCCTAATCGGACAAGAATAAGCCTAGGGAGGACGAAAATGACCTAAATGTTCATCCAATGACACAAATGTACTTATTGGATGCACAAGATTAGTTAAAAACCCTAATTGGACAAGAATAAGCCTAGGGAGGACGAAAATGACCTAAATGTTCGTCCAATGACACAAACACACCTATTGGATGCACAAGATTGCATAAAAACCCTAATTGGACAAGAATAAGACTAGGGAGGACGAAAATGACCTAAATGTTCATCCAATGACACAAATGAACTTATTGGATGCACAAGATTGGTTAAAAACCCTAATTGGACAAGAATAAGCATAGGGAGGATGAAAATGACTTAAACGCTCATCCAATGACACAAACCCACATATTGGATGCACAAGATTGCTTAAAACCCTAATTGGACAAGAATAAGACTAGGGAGGACGAAAATGACCTAAATGTTCATCCAATGACACAAATGAACTTATTGGATGCACAAGAATGGTTAAAAACCCTAATTGGACAAGAATAAGCCTAGGGAGGACGAAAATGATCTAAATGTTCATCCAATGACACAAATGAACTTATGGATGCACAAGATTGGTTAAAAACCCTAATTGGACAAGAATAAGCCTAGAGAGGACGAAAATGATCTAAATGTTCATCCAATGACACAAATGAACTTATTGGATGCACAAGATTGGTTAAAAACCCTAATTGGACAAGAATAAGCCTAGGGAGGACGAAAATGACCTAAATGTTCGTCCAATGACACAAACACACCTATTGGATGCACAAGATTGCATAAAAACCCTAATTGGACAAGAATAAGCCTAGGGAGGACGAAAATGACCTAAATGTTCATCCAATGACACAAATGAACTTATTGGATGCACAAGATTGGTTAAAAACCCTAATTGGACAAGAATAAGCCTAGGGAGAAAGAAAATGACCTAAATGTTCATCCAATGACACAAATGAACTTATTGGATGCACTAGATTGGTTAACAACCCAAATTGGACAAGAATAAGCCTAGCGAGGAAGAAAATGACCTAAATGTTCGTCCAATGAAACAAACACACCTATTGGATGCTCAAGATTGCATAAAAACCCTAATTGGACAAGAATAAGCCTAGGGAGGACGAAAATGACCTAAATGTTCGTCCAATGACACAAACACACCCATTGGATGCACAAGATTGCATAAAAACCCTAATTGGACAAGAATAAGACTAGGGAGGACGTAAATGACCTAAATGTTCCACCAATGACACAAATGAACTTATTGGATGCACAAGGTTGGTTAAAAACCCTAATTGGACAAGAATAAGCCTAGGGAGGACGAAAATGACCTAAATGTTCAACCAATGACACAAATGAACTTATTGGATGCACAAGGTTGGATAAAAACCCTAATTGGACAAGAATAAGCATAGGGAGGACGAAAATGACCTAAATGTTCGTCCAATGACACAAACACACCTATTGGATGCACAAGATTGCATAAAAACCCTAATTGGACAAGAATAAGACTAGGGAGGACAAAAATGACCTAAATGTTCCTCCAATGACACAAACACACCTATTGGATGCACAAGATTGCATAAAAACCCTAATTGGACAAGAATAAGACTTAAGAGGACGATAATGACCTAAATGTTCATCCAATGACACAAATGAACTTATTGGATGCACAAGATTGGTTAAAAACCCTAATTGGACAAGAATAAGCCTAGGGAGGACGAAAATGACCTAAATGTTCATCCAATGACACAAATGAACTTATTGGATGCACAAGATTGCATAAAAACCCTAATTGGACAAGAATAAGACTATGGAGGACGAAAATGACCTAGATGTTCATCCAATGACACAAATGAACTTATTGTATGCACAAGATTGGTTAAAAACCCAAATTGGACAAGAATAAGCATAGGGAGGACGAAAATGACCTAAATGTTCATCCAATGACACAAACACACATATTGGATGCACAAGATTGCTTAAAACCCTAGTTGGACAAGAATAAGACTAGGGAGGACGAAAATGACCTAAATGTTCATCCAATGACACAAATGAACTTATTGGATGCACAAGATTGGTTAAAAACCCTAATTGGACAAGAATAAGCCTAGGGAGGATGAAAATGACCTAAATGTTCATCCAGTGACACAAATGAACTTATTGGATGCACAAGATTGGTTAAAAACCCTAATTGGACAAGAATAAGCCTAGGGAGGACGAAAATGACCTAAATGTTCGTCCAATGACACAAACACACCTATTGGATGCACAAGATTGCATAAAAACCCTAATTGGGCAAGAATAAGACTAGGGAGGACGAAAATGACCTAAATGTTCCTCCAATGACACAAATGAACTTATTGGATGCACAAGATTGGCTAAAAACCCTAATTGGACAAGAATAAGCCTAGGGAGGACAAAAATGACCTAAATGTTCATCCAATGACACAAATGAACTTATTGGATGCAGAAGATTGGTTAAAAACCATAATTAGACAAGAATAAGCCTAGTGACGACGAAAATGACCTAAATGTTCATCCAATGACACAAATGAACTTATTGGATGCACAAGATTGGTTAAAAACCCTAATTGGACAAGAATAAGCCTAGGGAGGACGAAAATGACCTAAATGTTCATCCAATGACACAAATCAACTTATTGGATGCACATGATTGGTTAAAAACCCTAATTGGACAAGAATAAGCCTAGGGAGGACGAAAATGACCTAAATGTTCAACCAATGACACAAACACACCTATTGGATGCACAAGATTGCATAAAAACCCTAATTGGACAAGAATAAGACTAGGGAGGACGAAAATGACCCAAATGTTCAACCAATGACACAAATGAACTTATTGGATGCACAAGATTGGTTAAAAACCCTAATTGGACAAGAACAAGCCTAGGGAGGACGAATATGACCTAAATGTTTGTCCAATGACACAAACACACCTATTGGATGCACAAGATTGCATAAAAACCCTAATTGGACAAGAATAAGACTAGGGAGGACAAAAATGACCTAAATGTTCCTCTAATGACACAAACACACCTATTGGATGCACAAGATTGCATAAAAACCCTAATTGGACAAGAATAAGACTAGGGAGGACGAAAATGACATAAATGTTCATCCAATAACACAAATGAACTTATTGGATGCACAAGATTGGTTAAAAACCCTAATTGGACAAGAATAAGCCTAGGGAGGACGAAAATGACCTAAATGTTCATCCAATGACACAAATGAACTTATTGGATGCACAAGATTGGTTAAAAACCCTAATTGGACAAGAATAAGCCTAGGGAGGACGAAAATGACCTAAATGTTCATCCAATGACACAAATGAACTTATTGGATGCACAAGATTGGTTAAAAACCCTAATTGGACAAGAATAAGCCTAGGGAGGACGAAAATGACCTAAATGTTCATCCAATGACACAAATGAACTTATTGGATGCACAAGATTGGTTAAAAACCCTAATTAGACAAGAATAAGCCTAGGGAGGACGAAAATGACCTAAATGTTCGTCCAACGACACAAACACACCTATTGGATACACAAGATTGCATAAAAACCCTAATTGGACAAGAATAAGCCTAGGGAGGACGAAAATGACCTAAATGTTCATCCAATGACACAAATGAACTTATTGGATGCACAAGATTGGTTAAAAACCCTAATTGGACAAGAATAAGCCTAGGGAGGACAAAAATGACCTAAATGTTCATCCAATGACACAAATGAACTTATTGGATGCACAAGATTGGTTAAAAACCCTAATTGGACAAGAATAAGCCTAGGGAGGACGAAAATGACCTAAATGTTCATCCAATGACACAAATGAACTTATTGGATTCACAACATTGGTTAAAAACCCTAATTAGACAAGAATAAGCCTAGGGAGGACGAAAATGACCTAAATGTTCATCGAATGACACAAATGAACTTATTGGATGCACAAGATTGGTTAAAAACCATAACTGGACAAGAATAAGCCTAGGGAGGACGAAAATGACCTAAATGTTCGTTCAATGACACAAATGAACTTATTGGATGCACAAGATTGCATAAAAATCCTAATTAGACAAGAATAAGAATAGGGAGGACGAAAATGACCTAAATGTTCATCCAATGACACAAATGAACTTATTGGATGCACAAGATAGGTTAAAAACCCTAACTGGACAAGAATAAGCATAGGGAGGACGAAAATGACCTAAATGTTCCTCCAATGACACAAACACACCTATTGGATGCACAAGATTGTATAAAAACCCTAATTGGACAAGAATAAGAATAGGGAGGACGAAAATGACCTAAATGTTCATCCAATGACACAAATGAACTTATTGGATGCACAAGATTGGTTAAAAACCCTAATTGGACAAGAATAAGCATAGGGAGGACGAAAATAACCTAAATGTTCGTCCAATGACACAAACACACCTATTGGATGCACAAGATTGCATAAAAACCCTAATTGGACAAGAATAAGAATAGGGAGGACGAAAATGACCTAAATGTTCATCCAATGACACAAATGAACTTATTGGATGCACAAGATTGGTTAAAAACCCTAATTGGACAAGAATAAGCCTAGGAAAGACGAAAATGACCTAAATGTTCATCCAATGACACAAATGAACTTATTAGATGCACAAGATTGGTTGGAAACCCTAATTGGACAAGAATAAGCATAGGGAGGACGAAAATGACCTAAATGTTCATCCAATGACACAAATGAACTTATTGGATGCACAAGATTGCATAAAAACCCTAATTGGACAAGAATAAGACTAGGGAGGACGAAAATGACCTAAATGTTCCTCCAATGACACAAACACACATATTGGATGCACAAGATTGCATAAAAACCCTAATTGGACAAGAATAAGGCTAGGGAGGATGAAAATGACCTAAATGTTCATCCAATGACACAAATGAACTTATTGTATGCACAAGATTGGTTAAAAACCCTAATTGGACAAGAATAAGCATAGGGAGGACGAAAATGACCTAAATGTTCATCCAATGACACAAACCCACATATTGGATGCACAAGATTGCTTAAAACCCTAATTGGACAAGAATAAGACTAGGGAGGACGAAAATGACCTAAATGTTCATCCAATGACACAAATGAACTTATTGGATGCACAAGATTGGTTAAAAACCCTAACTGGCCAAGAATAAGCCTAGGGAGGACGAAAATGACCTAAATGTTCGTCCAATGACACAAACACACCTATTGGATGCACAAGATTGCATAAAAACCCTAATTGGACAAGAATAAGACTAGGGAGGACGAAAATGACCTAAATGTTCCTCCAATTACACAAGCACACCTATTGGATGCACAAGATTGCATAAAAACCCTAATTGGACAAGAATAAGACTAGGGACGACGAAAATGACCTAAATGTTCATCCAATGACACAAATGTACTTATTGGATGCACAAGATTGGTTAAAAACCCTAATTGGACAAGAATAAGCCTAGGGAGGACGAAAATGACCTAAATGTTCGTCCAATGACACAAACACACCTATTGGATGCACAAGATTGCATAAAAACCCTAATTGGACAAGAATAAGCCTAGGGAGGACGAAAATGACCTAAATGTTCATCCAATGTCACAAATGTACTTATTGGATGCACAAGATTGGTTGAAAACCCTAATTTGACAAGAATAAGCCTAGGGAGGACGAAAATGACCTAAATGTTCATCCAATGACACAAATGAACTTATTTGATGCATAAGATTGGTTAAAAACCCTAATTGGACAAGAATAAGCCTAGGGAGGACGTAAATGACCTAAATGTTCATCCAATGACACAAACACACATATTGGATGCACAAGATTGCTTAAAACCCTAATTGGACAAGAATAAGACTAGGGATGACGAAAATGACCTAAATGTTCATCCAATGACACAAATGAACTTATTGGATGCACAAGATTGGTTAAAAACCCTAATTGGACAAGAATAAGCCTAGGGAGGACGAAAATGACCTAAATGTTCGTCCAATGACACAAACACACCTATTGGATGCACAAGATTGCATAAAAACCCTAATTGTACAAGAATAAAACTAGGGAGGACGAAAATGACCTAAATGTTCCTACAATGACACAAACACACCTATTGGATGCCTAAGATTGCATAAAAACCCTAATTGGACAAGAATAAGACTAGGGAGGACGAAAATGACCTAAATGTTCATCCAATGACACAAATGAACTTATTGGATGCACAAGATTGGTTAAAAACCCTAATTGGACAAGAATAAGCCTAGGGAGGACGAAAATGACCTAAATGTTCATCCAATGACACAAATGAACTTATTGGATGCACAAGATTGGTTGAAAACCCTAATTGGACAAGAATAAGCCTAGGGAGGACGAAAATGACCTAAATATTCATCCAATGACACAAATGAACTTATTGGATGCACAAGATTGGTTAAAAACCCTAATTGGACAAGAATAAGCCTAGGGAGGACGAAAATGACCTAAATGTTCGTCCAATGACACAAACACACCTATTGGATGCACAAGATTGCAAAAAAACCCTAATTGGTCAAGAATAAGACTAGGGAGGACGAAAATGACCTAAATATTCATCCAATGACACAAATGAACTTATTGGATGCACAAGATTGGTTAAAAACCCTAATTGGACAAGAATAAGCCTAGGGAGGACGAAAATGACCTAAATGTTCGTCCAATGACACAAACACACCTATTGGATGCACAAGATTGCATAAAAACCCTAATTGGACAAGAATAAGACTAGGGATGACGAAAATGACCTAAATGTCCATCCAATGACACAAATGAACTTATTGGATGCACAAGATTGGTTAAAAACCCTAATTGGACAAGAATAAGCCTAGGGAGGACGAAAATGACCTAAATGTTCGTCCAATGACACAAACACACCTATTGGATGCACAAGATTGCATAAAAACCCTAATTGGACAAGAATAAGCCTAGCGAAGACGAAAATGACCTAAATGTTCATCCAATGACACAAATGAACTTATTGGATGCACAAGATTGGTTAAAAACCCTAATTGGACAAGAATAAGCCTAGGGAGGACGAAAATGACCTAAATGTTCATCCAATGACACAAATGAACTTATTGGATGCACAAGATTGGTTAAAAACCCTAATTGGACAAGAATAAGCCTAGGGAGGAAAACAATGACCTAAATGTTCGTCCAATGACACAAACACACCTATTGGATGCACAAGATTGCATAAAAACCCTAATTGGACAAGAATAAGACTAGGGAGGACGTAAATGACCTAAATGTTCCACCAATGACACAAATGAACTTATTGGATGCACAAGGTTGGTTAAAAACCCTAATTGGACAAGAATAAGCCTAGGGAGGACAAAAATGACCTAAATGTTCAACCAATGACACAAATGAACTTATTGGATGCACAAGGTTGGTTAAAAACCCTAATTGAACAAGAATAAGCCTAGGGAGGACGAAAATGACCTAAATGTTCGTCCAATGACACAAATACACCAATTGGATGCACAAGATTGCATAAAAACCCTAATTGGACAAGAATAAGCCAAGGGAGGACGAAAAATGACCTAAATGTTCGTCCAATGACACAAACACACCTATTGGATGCACAAGATTACATAATACCCTAATTGGACAAGAATAAGCCTAGGGAGGACGAAAATGACCTAAATGTTCATCCAATGACACAAATGAACTTATTGGATGCACAAGGTTGGTTAAAAACCCTAATTGGACAAGAATAAGCCTAGGGAGGACGAAAATGACCTAAATGTTCAACCAATGACACAAATGAACTTATTGGATGCACAAGATAGGTTAAAAACCCTAATTGGACAAGAATAAGCCAAGGGAGGACGAAAATGACCTAAATGTTCGTCCAATGACACAAACACACCAATTGGATGCACAAGATTGCATAAAAAACCTAATTGGACAAGAATAAGCCTAGGGAGGACGAAAATGACCTAAATGTTCGTCCAATGACACAAACACACCTATTGGATGCACAAGATTGCATAAAAACCCTAATTGGACAAGAATAAGCCTAGGGAGGACGAAAATGACCTAAATGTTCATCCAATGAAACAAATGAACTTATTGGATGCACAAGATTGGTTAAAAACCCTAATTGGACAAGAATAAGCCTATGGAGGACGAAAATAACCTAAATGTTCATCCAATGACACAAATGAACTTATTGGATTCACAAGATTGGTTAAAAACCCTAATTGGACAAGAATAAGCCTAGGGAGGACGAAAATGACCTAAATGTTCGTCCAATGACACAAACTCACCTATTGGATGCACAAGATTGCATAAAAACGCTAATTGGACAAGAATAAGACTAGGGAGGACGTAAATGACCTAAATGTTCCACCAATGACACAAATGAACTTATTGGATGCACAAGGTTGGTTAAAAACCCTAATTGGACAAGAATAAGCCTAGGGAGGACGAAAATGACCTAAATGTTCAACCAATGACACAAATGAACTTATTGGATGCACAAGGTTGGTTAAAAACCCTAATTGAACAAGAATAAGCCTAGGGAGGACGAAAATGACCTAAATGTTCGTCCAATGACACAAACACACCAATTGGATGCACAAGATTGCATAAAAACCCTAATTGGACAAGAATAAGCCTAAGGAGGACGAAAATGACCTAAATGTTCGTCCAATGACACAAACACACCAATTGGATGCACAAGATTGCATAAAAACCCTAATTGGACAAGAATAAGCCTAGGGAGGACGAAAATGACCTAAATGTTCATCCAATGACACAAATGAACTTATTGGATGCACAAGATTGGTTAAAAACCCTAATTAGACAAGAATAAGCCTAGGGAGGACGAAAATGACCTAAATGTTCATCGAATGACACAAATGAACTTATTGGATGCACAAGATAGGTAAAAAACCATTACTGGACAAGAATAAGCCTTGGGAGGACAAAAATGACCTAAATGTTCGTCCAATGACACAAACACACCTATTGGATGCACAAGATTGCATAAAAACCCTAATTGGACAAGAATAAGAATAGGGAGGACGAAAATGACCTAAATGTTCATCCAATGACACAAATGAACTTATTGGATGCACAAGATTGGTTAAAAACCCTAATTGGACAATAATAAGCCTAGGGAGGACGAAAATGACCTAAATGTTCGTCCAATGACACAAACACACCTATTGGATGCACAAGATTGCATAAAAACCCTAATTGGACAAGAATAAGCCTATGGAGGACGAAAATGACCTAAATGTTCATCCAATGACACAAATGAACTTATTGGATTCACAACATTGGTTAAAAACCCTAATTAGACAAGAATAAGCCTAGGGAGGACGAAAATGACCTAAATGTTCATCGAATGACACAAATGAACTTTTTGGATGCACAAGATTGGTTAAAAACCCTAATTGGACAATAATAAGCCTAGGGAGGACGAAAATGACCTAAATGTTCGTCCAATGACACAAACACACCTATTGGATGCACAAGATTGCATAAAAACCCTAATTGGACAAGAATAAGCCTAGGGAGGACGAAAATGACCTAAATGTTCCTCCAACGACACAAACACACCTATTGGATGCACAACATTGCATAAAAACCCTAATTGGACAAGAATAAGAATAGGGAGGACGAAAATGACCTAAATGTTCCTCCAATGACACAAATGAACTTATTGGATGCACAAGATTGGTTAAAAACCATAATTGGACAAGAATAAGCATAGGGAGGATGAAAATGACCTAAATGTTCCTCCAATGACACAAACACACCTATTGGATGCACAAGATTGGTTAAAAACCCTAAATGGACAAGAATAAGCCTATGGAGGACGAAAATGATCTAAATGTTCATCCAATGACACAAATGAACTTATTGGATGCACAAGATTGGTTAAAAACCCTAATTGGACAAGAATAAGCCTAGGGAGGACGAAAATGACCTAAATGTTCATCCAATGACACAAATGAACTTATTGGATGCAAAAGATTGGTTAAAAACCCTAATCGGACAAGAATAAGCCTAGGGAGGACGTAAATGACCGAAATGTTCGTCCAATGACACAAACACACCTATTGGATGCACAAGGTTGGTTAAAAACCCTAATTGGACAAGAATAAGCCTAGGGAGGACGAAAATGACCTAAATGTTCAACCAATGACACAAACACACTTATTGGATGCACAAGATTGGTTAAAAACCCTAATTGGACAACAATAAGCCTAGGGAGGAAGAAAATGACCTAAATGTTCATCCAATGACACAAATGAACATATTGGATGCACAAGATTGGTTAAAAACCCTAATTGGACAAGAATAAGCCTAGGGAGGACGAAAATGACCTAAATGTTCATCCAATGACACAAATGAACTTATTGGATGCACAAGATTGGTTAAAAACCCTAATTAGACAAGAATAAGCCTAGGGAGGACGAAAATGACCTAAATGTTCATCGAATGACACAAATGAACTTATTGGATGCACAAGATTGGTTAAAAACCCTAATTGGACAAGAATAAGCCTAGGGAGGAAGAAAATGACCTAAATGTTCATCCAATGACACAAATGAACATATTGGATGCACAAGATTGGTTAAAAACCCTAATTGGACAAGAATAAGCCTAGGGAGGACGAAAATGACCTAAATGTTCATCCAATGACACAAATGAACTTATTGGATGCACAAGATTGGTTAAAAACCCTAATTAGACAAGAATAAGCCTAGGGAGGACGAAAATGACCTAAATGTTCATCGAATGACACAAATGAACTTATTGGATGCACAAGATAGGTTAAAAACCCTAACTGGACAAGAATAAGCCTAGGGAGGACGAAAATAACCTAAATGTTCGTCCAATGACACAAACAGACCTATTGGATGCACAAGATTGCATAAAAACCCTAATTGGACAAGAATAAGAATAGGGAGGACGAAAATGACCTAAATGTTCATCCAATGACACAAATGAACTTATTGGATGCACAAGATTGGTTAAAAACCCTAATTGGACAAGAATAAGCATAGGGAGGATGAAAATGACCTAAATGTTAATCCAATGACACAAACCCACATATTGGATGCACAAGATTGCTTAAAAGCCTAATTGGACAAGAATAAGACTAGGGAGGACGAAAATGACCTAAATGTTCATCCAATGACGCAAATGAACTTATTGGATGCACAAGATTGGTTAAAAACCCTAATTGGACAAGAATAAGCCTAGGGAGGACGAAAATGACCTAAATGTTCCTCCAATGACACAAACACACCTATTGGATGCACTAGATTGCATAAAAACCCTAATTGGACAAGAATAAGACTAGGGAGGACGAAAATGACCTAAATGTTCGTCCAATGACACAAACACACCTATTGGATGCACAAGGTTGCATAAAAACCCTAATTGGACAAGAATAAGCCTAGGGAGGACGAAAATGACCTAAATGTTCATCCAATGACAAAAATGAACTTATTGGATGCACAAGATTGGTTAAAAACCCTAATTGGACAAGAATAAGCCTAGGGAGGACAAAAATGACCTAAATGTTCATCCAATGACACAAATGAACTTATTGGATGCACAAGATTGGTTAAAAACCCTAATTGGACAAGAATAAGCCTAGGGAGGACGAAAATGACCTAAATGTTCGTCCAATGACACAAACACACCTATTGGATGCACAAGATTGCATAAAAACCATAATTGGACAAGAATAAGACTAGGGAGGACGTAAATGACCTAAATGTTCCACCAATGACACAAATGAACTTATTGGATGCACAAGGTTGGTTAAAAACCCTAATTGGACAAGAATAAGCCTAGGGAGGACGAAAATGACCTAAATGTTCAACCAATGACACAAATGAACTTATTGGATGCACAAGGTTGGTTAAAAACCCTAATTGAACAAGAATAAGCCTAGGGAGGAGGAAAATGACCTAAATGTTTGTCCAATGACACAAACACACCAATTGGATGCACAAGATTGCATAAAAACCCTAATTGGACAAGAATAAGCCTAGTGAGGACGAAAATGACCTAAATGTTCGTCCAATGATACAAACACACCTATTGGATGCACAAGATTGCATAAAAACCCTAATTGGACAAGAATAAGCCTAGGGAGGACGAAAATGTCCTAAATGTTCATCCAATGAAACAAATGAACTTATTGGATGCACAAGATTGGTTAAAAACCCTAATTGGACAAGAATAAGCCTATGGAGGACGAAAATGACCTAAATGTTCGTCCAATGACACAAACACACCAATTGGATGCACAAGATTGCATAAAAACCCTAATTGGACAAGAATAAGCCTAGGGAGGACGAAAATGACCTAAATGTTCGTCCAATGACACAAACACACCTATTGGATGCACAAGATTGCATAAAAACCCTAATTGGACAAGAATAAGCCTAGTGAGGACGAAAATGACCGAAATGTTCATCCAATGACACAAATGAACTTATTGGATGCACAAGATTGGTTAAAAACCCTAATTGTAAAACAATAAGCCTAGGGAAGACGAAAATGACCTAAATGTTCATCCAATGACACAAATGAACTTATTGGATGCACAAGATTGGTTAAAAACCCTAATTGGACAAGAAAAAGCCTAGGGAGGACGAAAATGACCTAAATGTTCATCCAATGACACAAATGAACTTATTGGATGCACAAGATTGGTTAAAAACCCTAATTGGACAAGAATAAGCCTAGGGAGGACGAAAATGACCTAAATGTTCGTCCAATGACACAAACACACCTATTGGATGCACTAGATTGCATAAAAATCCTAATTGGACAAGAATAAGACTAGGGAGGACGAAAATGACCTAAATGTTCGTCCAATGACACAAACACACCTATTGGATGCACAAGATTGCATAAAAACCCTAATTGGACAAGAATAAGACTAGGGAGGACATAAATGACCTAAATGTTCGACCAATGACACAAATGAACTTATTGGATGCACAAGGTTGGTTAAAAACCCTAATTGGACAAGAATAAGCCTAGGGAGGACGAAAATGACCTAAATGTTCAACCAATGACACAAATGAACTTATTGGATGCACAAGGTTGGTTAAAAACCCTAATTGAACAAGAATAAGCCTAGGGAGGACGAAAATGACCTAAATGTTCGTCCAATGACACAAACACACCAATTGGATGCACAAGATTGCATAAAAACCCTAATTGGACAAGAATAATCCTAAGGAGGACGAAAATGACCTAAATGTTCGTCCAATGACACAAACACACCTATTGGATGCACAAGATTGCATAAAAACCCTAATTGGACAAGAATAAGCCTAGGGAGGACGAAAATGACCTAAATGTTCATCCAATGACACAAATGAACTTATTGGATGCACAAGATTGGTTAAAAACCCTAATTAGACAAGAATAAGCCTAGGGAGGACGAAAATGACCTAAATGTTCATCGAATGAAACAAATGAACTTATTGGATGCACAAGGTTGGTTAAAAACCCTAATTGGACAAGAATAAGCCTAGGGAGGACGAAAATGACCTAAATGTTCAACCAATGACACAAATGAACTTATTGGATGCACAAGGTTGGTTAAAAACCCTAATTGAACAAGAATAAGCATAGGGAGGACGAAAATGACCTAAATGTTCGTCCAATGACACAAACACACCAATTGGATGCACAAGATTGCATAAAAACCCTAATTGGACAAGAATAAGCCTAGGGAGGACGAAAATGACCTAAATGTTCGTCCAATGACACAAACACACCTATTGGATGCACAAGATTGCATAAAAACCCTAATTGGACAAGAATAAGCCTAGGGAGCACGAAAATGACCTAAATGTTCATCCAATGAAACAAATGAACTTATTGGATGCACAAGACTGGTTAAAAACCCTAATTGGACAAGAATAAGCCTATGGAGGACGAAAATGACCTAAATGTTCATCCAATGACACAAATGAACTTATTGGATGCACAAGATTGGTTAAAAACCCTAATCGGACAAGAATAAGCCTAGGGAGGACGAAAATGACCTAAATGTTCGTCCAATGACACAAACACACCTATTGGATGCACAAGATTGGTTAAAAACCCTAATTGGACAAGAATAAGCCTAGGGAGGACGAAAATGACCTAAATGTTCGTCCAATGACACAAACACACCTATTGGATGCACAAGATTGCATAAAAACCCTAATTGGACAAGAATAAGACTAGAATGGACGAAAATGACCTAAATGTTCATAAAATGACACAAATGAACTTATTGGATGCACAAGATTGGCTAAAAACCCTTATTGGACAAGAATAAGCCCAGGGAGGACGAAAATGACCTAAATGTTCCTCCAATGACACAAACACACCTATTGGATGCACAAGATTGGTTAAAAACCCTAATTGGACAAGAATAAGCCTAGGGAGGACGAAAATGACCTAAATGTTCGTCCAATGACACAAACACACCTATTGGATGCACAAGATTGCATAAAAACCTCATTGGACAAGAATAAGACTAGGGAGGACGAAACTGACCTAAATGTTCCTCCAATGACACAAATGAACTTATTGGATGCAGAAGATTGGCTAAAAACCCTAATTGGACAAGAATAAGCCTAGGGAGGACAAAAATGACCTAAATGTTCATCCAATGACACAAATGAACTTATTGGATGCACATGATTGGTTAAAAACCCTAATTGGACAAGAATAAGCCTAGGGAGGACGAAAATGACCTAAATGTTCGTCTAATGACACAAATGAACTTATTGGATGCACAAGATTGGTTAAAAACCCTAATTAGACAAGAATAAGCCTAGGGAGGACGAAAATGACCTAAATGTTCGTCCAATGACACAAACACACCTATTGGATGCACAAGATTGCATAAAAACCCTAATTGGACAAGAATAAGACTAGGGAGGACGTAAATGACCTAAATGTTCAACCAATGACACAAATGAACTTATTGGATGCACAAGGTTGGTTAAAAACCCTAATTGAACAAGAATAAGCCTAGGGAGGACGAAAATGACCTAAATGTTCGTCCAATGACACAAACACACCAATTGGATGCACAAGATTGCATAAAAACCCTAATTGGACAAGAATAAGCCTAGGGAGGACGAAAATGACCTAAATGTTCGTCCAATGACACAAACACACCCATTGGATGCACAAGATTGCATAAAAACCCTAATTGGACAAGAATAAGACTAGGGAGGACGAAAATGACCTAAATGTTCATCCAATGACACAAATGAACTTATTGGATGCACAAGATTGGTTAAAAACCCTAATTGGACAAGAATAAGCATAGGGAGGACGAAAATGACCTAAACGTTCATCCAATGACACAAACCCACATATTGGATGCACAAGATTGCTTAAAACCCTAATTGGACAAGAATAAGACTAAGGAGGACGAAAATGACCTAAATGTTCATCCAATGACACAAATGAACTTATTGAAGGCACAAGATTGGTTAAAAACCCTAATCGGACAAGAATAAGCCTATGGAGGACGAAAATGACCTAAATGTTCTTCCAATGACACAAACACACCTATTGGATGCACAAGATTACATAAAAACCCTAATTTGACAAGAATAAGACTAGGGAGGACAAAAATGACCTAAATGTTCCTCCAATGACACAAACACACCTATTGGATACACAAGATTGCATAAAAACCCTAATTCGACAAGAATAAGACTAGGGAGGACAAAAATGACCTAAATGATCATCCAATGACACAAATGAACTTATTGGATGCACAAGATTGGTTAAAAACCCTAATTGGACAAGAATAAGCCTAGGGAGGACGAAAATGACCTAAATGTTCGTCCAATGACACAAACACACCTATTGGATGCACAAGATTGCATAAAAACCCTAATTGGACAAGAATAAGACTAGGGAGGACGAAAATGACCTAAATGCTCATCCAATGACACAAATGAACTTTTTGAATGCACAAGATTGGTTAAAAACCCTAATCGGACAAGAATAAGCCTAGGGAGGACGAAAATGACCTAAATGTTCGTCCAATGACACAAACACACCTATTGGATGCACAAGATTGGTTAAAAACCCTAATTGGACAAGAATAAGCCTAGGGAGGACGAAAATGACCTAAATGTTCGTCCAATGACACAAACACACCTATTGGATGCACAAGATTGCATAAAAACCCTAATTGGACAAGAATAAGACTAGGGAGGACGAAAATGACCTAAATGTTCATCCAATGACACAAATGAACTTATTGGATGCACAAGGTTGGTTAAAAACCATAATTGGACAAGAATAAGCCTAGGGACGACGAAAATGACCTAAATGTTCGTCCAATGACACAAATACACCTATTGGATGCACAAGATTGCATAAAAACCCTAATTGGACAAGAATAAGCATAGGGAGGACGAAAATGACCTAAATGTACCTCCAATGACACAAACACACCTATTGGATGCACAAGATTGGTTAAAAACCCTAATTGGACAAGAATAAGCCTAGGGAGGACGAAAATGACCTAAATGTTCGTCCAATGACACAAACACACCTATTGGATGCACAAGATTGCATAAAAACCCTAATTGGACAAGAATAAGCCAAGTGAGGACGAAAATGACCTAAATGTTCGTCCAATGACACAAACACACCTATTGGATGCACTAGATTGCATAAAAACCCTAATTGGACAAGAATAAGACTAGGGAGGACGTAAATGACCTAAATGTTCCACCAATGACACAAATGAACTTATTGGATGCACAAGGTTGGTTAAAAACCCTAATTGGACAAGAATAAGCCTAGGGAGGACGAAAATGACCTAAATGTTCAACCAATTACACAAATGAACTTATTGGATGCACAAGGTTGGTTAAAAACCCTAATTGGACAAGAATAAGCCTAGGGAGGACGAAAATGACCTAAATGTTCATCCAATGACACAAATGAACTTATTGGATGCACAAGATTGGTTGAAAACCCTAATTGGACAAGAATAAGCTTAGGGAGGACGTAAATGACCTAAATGTTCCACCAATGACACAAATGAACTTATTGGATGCACAAGGTTGGTTAAAAACCCTAATTGGACAAGAATAAGCCTAGGGAGGACGAAAATGACCTAAATGTTCAACCAATGACACAAATGAACTTATTGGATGCACAAGGTTGGTTAAAAACCCTAATTGAACAAGAATAAGCCTAGGGAGGACGAAAATAACCTAAATGTTCGTCCAATGAGACAAACACACCAATTGGATGCACAAGATTGCATAAAAACCCTAATTGGACAAGAATAAGCCTAGGGAGGACGAAAATGACCTAAATGTTCGTCCAATGACACAAACACACCTATTGGATGCACAAGATTGCATAAAAACCCTAATTGGACAAGAATAAGCCTAGGGAGGACGAAAATGACCTAAATGTTCATCCAATGACAGAAATGAACTTATTGGATTCACAACATTGGTTAAAAACCCTAATTAGACAAGAATAAGCCTAGGGAGGACGAAAATGACCTAAATGTTCATCGAATGACACAAATGAACTTATTGGATGCACAAGATTGGTTAAAAACCATAACTGGACAAGAATAAGCCTAGGGAGGACGAAAATGACCTAAATGTTCGTCCAATGACACAAACACACCTATTGGATGCACAAGATTGCATAAAAACCCTAATTGGACAAGAATAAGAATAGGGAGGACAAAAATGACCTAAATGTTCATCCAATGACACAAATGAACTTATTGGATGCACAAGATTGGTTAAAAACCCTAATCGGACAAGAATAAGCATAGGGAGGACGAAAATGACCTAAATGTTCCTCCAATGACACAAACACACCTATTGGATGCACAAGATTGCATAAAAACCCTAATTGGACAAGAATAAGACTAGGGAGGACGAAAATGACCTAAATGTTCATAAAATGACACAAATGAACTTATTGGATGCACAAGATTGGTTAAAAACCCTAATTGGACAAGAATAAGCCTAGGGAGGACGAAAATGACCTAAATGTTCGTCCAATGACACAAACACACCTATTGGATGCACAAGATTGCATAAAAACCCTAATTGGACAAGAATAAGCCTAGGGAGGACGAAAATGACCTAAATGTTCGTCCAATGACACAAACACACCTATTGGATGCACAAGATTGCATAAAAAGCTTAATTGGACAAGAATAAGACTAGGGAGGACGAAAATGACCTAAATGTTCTGCCAATGACACAAATGAACTTATAGGATGCACAAGATTGGCAAAAAACCCTAATTGGACAAGAATAAGCCTAGGGAGGACGAAAATGACCTAAATGTTCATCCAATGACACAAATGAACTTATTGGATGCACAAGATTGGTTAAAAACCCTAATTGGACAAGAATAAGCATAAGGAGGACGAAAATGACCTAAATGTTCGTCCAATGACACAAACACACCTATAGGATGCACAAGATTGCATAAAAACCCTAATTGGACAAGAACAAGCCTAGGGAGGACGAAAATGACCTAAATGTTCATCCAATGACACAAATGAACTTATTGGATGCACAAGATTGGTTAAAAACCCTAATTGGACAAGAATAAGCATAGAGAGGACTTAAATGACCTAAATGTTCATCCAATGACACAAATGAACTTATTGGATGCACAAGATTGGTTAAAAACCCTAATTGGACAAGAATAAGCATAGGGAGGACGAAAATGACCTAAATGTTCGTCCAATGACACAAACACACCTATTGGATGCACAAGATTGCATAAAAACCCTAATTGGACAAGAATAAGACTAGGGAGGACGAAAATGACCTAAATGTTCATCCAATGACAAAAATGAACTTATTGGATGCACAAGATTGGTTAAAAACCCTAATTGGACAAGAATACGCCTAGGGAGGACGTAAATGACCTAAATGATCCACCAATGACAAAAATGAACTTATTGGATGCACAAGGTTGGTTAAAAACCCTAATTGAACAAGAATAAGCCTAGGGAGGACGAAAATGACCTAAATGTTCGTCCAATGACACAAACACACCAATTGGATGCACAAGATTGCATAAAAACCCTAATTGGACAAGAATAAGCCTAGGGAGGACGAAAATGACCTAAATGTTCGTCCAATGACACAAACACACCTATTGGATGCACAAGATTGCATAAAAACCCTAATTGGACAAGAATAAGCCTAGGGAGGACGAAAATAACCTAAATGTTCATCCAATGACACAAATGAACTTATTGGATGCACAAGATTGGTTAAAAACCCTAATTGGACAAGAATAAGCCTAGCGAGGACGTAAATGACCTAAATGTTCATCCAATGACACAAATGAACTTATTGGATGCACATGATTGGTTAAAAACCCTAATTGGACAAGAATAAGCATAGGGAGGACGAAAATGACCTAAATGTTCATCCAATGACACAAACACACATATTGGATGCACAAGATTGCTTAAAACCCTAATTGGACAAGAATAAGACTAGGGATGACGAAAATGACCTAAATGTTCATCCAATGACACAAATGAACTTATTGGATGCACAAGAGTTGTTAAAAACCCTAATTGGACAAGAATAAGCCTAGGGAGGACCAAAATGACCTAAATGTTCGTCCAATGACACAAACAAACCTATTGGATGCACAAGATTGCATAAAAACCCTAATTGGACAAGAATAAAACTAGGGAGGACGAAAATGACCTAAACGTTCCTACAATAACACAAACACACCTATTGGAGGCATAAGATTGCATAAAAACCCTAATTGGACAAGAATAAGACTAGGGAGGACGAAAATGACCTAAATGTTCATCCAATGACACAAATGAACTTATTGGATGCACAAGATTGGTTAAAAACCCTAATTGGACAAGAATAAGCCTAGGGAGGACGAAAATGACCTAAATGTTCATCCAATGACACAAATGAACTTATTGGATGCACAAGATTGGTTAAAAACCCTAATTAGACAAGAATAAGGCTAGGGAGGACGAAAATGACCTAAATGTTCATCCAATGACACAAATGAACTTATTGGAAGCACAAGATTGGTTAAAAACCCTAATTAGACAAGAATAAGGCTAGGGAGGACGAAAATGACCTAAATGTTCATCCAATGACACAAATGAACTTATTGGATGCACAAGGTTGGTTAAAAACCCTAATTGAACAAGAATAAGCCTAGGGAGGACGAAAATGACCTAAATGTTCGTCCAATGACACAAACACACCAATTGGATGCACAAGATTGCATAAAAACCCTAATTGGACAAGAATAAGCCTAGGGAAGACGAAAATGACCTAAATGTTCGTCCAATGACACAAACACACCTATTGGATGCACAAGATTGCATAAAAACCCTAATTGGACAAGAATAAGACTAGGGAGGACGTAAATGACCTAAATGTTCCACCAATGACACAAATGAATTTATTGGATGCACAAGGTTGGTTAAAAACCCTAATTGGACAAGAATAAGCCTAGGGAGGACGAAAATGACCTAAATGTTCAACGAATGACACAAATGAACTTATTGGATGCACAAGGTTGGTTAAAAACCCTAATTGGACAAGAATAAGCCTAGGGAGGACGAAAATGACCTAAATGTTCGTCCAATGACACAAACACACCTATTGGATGCACAAGATTGCATAAAAACCCTAATTGGACAAGAATAAGCCTAGGGAGGACGAAAATGACCTAAATGTTCGTCCAATGACACAAACAGACCTATAGGATGCACAAGATTGCATAAAAACCCTAATTGTACAAGAACAAGCCTAGGGAGGACGAAAATGACCTAAATGTTCATCCAATGACACAAATGAACTTATTGGCTGCACAAGATTGGTTAAAAACCCTAATTGGACAAGAATAAGCCTAGGGAGGACGAAAATGACCTAAATGTTCGTCCAATGACACAAACACACCTATTGGATGCACAAGATTGCATAAAAACCCTAATTGGACATGAATAAGACTAGGGAGGACGAAAATGACCTAAATGTTCATCCAATGACACAAATCAACTTATTGGATGCACATGATTGGTTAAAAACCCTAATTGGACAAGAATAAGCCTAGGGAGGACGAAAATGACCTAAATGTTCGTCCAATGACACAAACACACCTATTGGATGCACAAGATTGCATAAAAACCCTAATTGGACAAGAATAAGCCTAGGGAGGACGAAAATGACCTAAATGTTCGTCCAATGACACAAACACACCTATTGGGTGCACAAGATTGCATAAAAACCCTAATTGGACAAGAATAAGACTAGGGAGGACGAAAATGACCTAAATGTTCCTCCAATGACACAAACACACCTATTGGATGCACAAGATTGCATAAAAACCCTAATTCGACAAGTATAAGACTAGGGAGGACGAAAATGACCTAAATGTTCCTCCAATGACACAAACACACCTATTGGATGCACAAGATTGCATAAAAACCCTAATTGGACAAGAATAAGACTAGGGAGGACGTAAATGACCTAAATGTTCCACCAATGACACAAATGAACTTATTGGATGCACAAGGTTGGTTAAAAACCCTAATTGGACAAGAATAAGCCTAGGGAGGACGAAAATGACCTAAATGTTCAACCAATGACACAAATGAACTTATTGGATGCACAAGGTTGGTTAAAAACCCTAATTGGATAAGAATAAGCCTAGGGAGGACGAAAATGACCTAAATGTTCGTCCAATGACACAAACACACCTATTGGATGCACAAGGTTGGTTAAAAACCCTAATTGGACAAGAATAAGCCTAGGGAGGACGAAAATGACCTAAATGTTCAACCAATGACACAAATGAACTTATTGGATGCACAAGGTTGGTTAAAAACCCTAATTGAAGAAGAATAAGCCTAGGGAGGACTAAAATAACCTAAATGTTCGTCCAATGACACAAACACACCAATTGGATGCACAAGATTGCATAAAAACCCTAATTGGACAAGAATAAGCCTAGGGAGGACGAAAATGACCTAAATGTTCGTCCAATGACACAAACACACCTATAGGATGCACAAGATTGCATAAAAACCCTAATTGGACAAGAACAAGCCTAGGGAGGACGAAAATGACCTAAATGTTCCACCAATGACACAAATGAACTTATTGGATGCACAAGGTTGGTTAAAAACCCTAATTGGACAAGAATAAGCCTAGGGAGGACGAAAATGACCTAAATGTTCAACCAATGACACAAATGAACTTATTGGATGCACAAGGTTGGTTAAAAACCCTAATTGAACAAGAATAAGCCTAGGGAGGACGAAAATGACCTAAATGTTCGTCCAATGACACAAACACACCAATTGGATGCACAAGATTGCATAAAAACCCTAATTGGACAAGAATAATCCTAAGGAGGACGAAAATGACCTAAATGTTCGTCCAATGACACAAACACACCTATTGGATGCACAAGATTGCATAAAAACCCTAATTGGACAAGAATAAGCCTAGGGAGGACGAAAATGACCTAAATGTTCATCCAATGACACAAATGAACTTATTGGATGCACAAGATTGGTTAAAAACCCTAATTAGACAAGAATAAGCCTAGGGAGGACGAAAATGACCTAAATGTTCATCGAATGAAACAAATGAACTTATTGGATGCACAAGGTTGGTTAAAAACCCTAATTGGACAAGAATAAGCCTAGGGAGGACGAAAATGACCTAAATGTTCAACCAATGACACAAATGAACTTATTGGATGCACAAGGTTGGTTAAAAACCCTAATTGGACAAGAATAAGCCTAGGGAGGACGAAAATGACCTAAATGTTCGTCCAATGACACAAACACACCTATTGGATGCACATGATTGCATAAAAACCCTAATTGGCCAAGAATAAGCCTAGGGAGGACGAAAATGACCTAAATGTTCGTCCAATGACACAAACACACCTATTGGATGCACAAGATTGCATAAAAACCCTAATTGGACAAGAATAAGCCTAGGGAGGACGAAAATGACCTAAATGTTCGTCCAATGACACAAACAAACCTATTGGATGCACAAGATTGCATAAAAACCCTTATTGGACAAAAATAAGACTAGGGAGGACGAAAATGACCTAAATGTTCATCCAATGACACAAATGAACTTATTGGATGCACAAGATTGGTTAAAAACCCTAATTGGACAAGAATAAGCATAGGGAGGACGAAAATGACCTAAATGTTCATCCAATGACACAATCACACATATTGGATGCACAAGATTGCTTAAAACCCTAATTGGACAAGAATAAGACTAGGGAGGACGAAAATGACCTAAATGTTCATCCAATGACACAAATGAACTTATTGGATGCACAAGATTGGTTAAAAACCCTAATTGGACAAGAATAAGGCTAGGGAGGACGAAAATGACCTAAATGTTTGTCCAATGACACAAACACACCTATTGGATGCACTAGATTGCATAAAACCCTTATTGGACAAGAATAAGACTAGGGAGGACGAAAATGACCTAAATGTTCGTCCAATGACACAAACACACCTATTGGATGCACAAGATTGCATAAAAACCCTAATTGGACAAGAATAAGCCTAGGGAGGACGAAAATGACCTAAATGTTCGTCCAATGACACAAACACACCTATTGGATGCACAAGATTGCATAAAAACCCTAATTGGACAAGAATAAGCCTAGGGAGGACGAAAATGACCTAAATGTTCATCCAATGACACAAATGAACTTATTGGATGCACAAGATTGGTTAAAAACCCTAATTGGACAAGAATAAGCCTAGGGTGGGTGAAAATGACCTAAATGTTTATCCAATGACACAAAGGAACTTATAGGATGCACAAGATTGGTTAAAAACCCTAATTGGACAAGAATAAGCCTAGGGAGGACGAAAATGACCTAAATGTTCATCCAATGACACAAATGAACTTATTGGATGCACAAGATTGCTTAAAAACCCTAATTGGACAAGCATAAGCCTTGGGAGGACGAAAACGACCTAAATGTTCATCCAATGACACAAATGAACTTATTGGTGTTAGACATATGTTCGTTTTTGATGTTATTGACAAGCATCCAATTTGAAATACATCTAACATTGTCAACTGAGAAAAATTTCAGGAACAACAAATTCAATCCTACATACTCGAAACAATTGCTTGGAACTCAAGGAATCAACAAAATCTTGAAGATCCATGAGCACATCGATTAGCACAATCGATTCCATAACAGGGTTGAATAAGTTTACAAAGTTTGGTGTTACCCAATCGATTAGCACAATCGATTTGTACATCCTTAAAGAAAACAAAAGGGCTATCAATCGATTCTCCAAATCGATTGGTAAACATATTGGAAAATAAATTGTACAAGTCAGAGAGCCAGTTTGCCACAAATCGATTAGGCACATCGATTGAGTGAATCACCAAGACTAAACTGATTGTTTAAATCGATTGGACAAATCGATTGACATGCTTACTGAATTTAAAATGTGCAAGTCAGTAGCACGTTTTGCAGGCAATCGATTTGGCAAATCGATTGGAATAATCACTTCTTTAATTTTGTTTTTGTCTACATCGATTGAAACAATCGATTGTAAATGTCCCAGAGCCAAACCTGTTTACTAAATCGATTAGGCCAATCGATTCACTAAAACAAGTTTCAAAATAACTCAGGTCTGGAACATACACAATCGATTACTACAATCTGTTTATATACATCTGTGTAATAAAAGTTGGTATCAATCAACTTGGTAAATCGATTGAATAACCCAACTGATGAAAAGTACTTCAGACTTAAGATCCACAATCGATTGGCACAATCGATTGACATAAAAGTTTTATAAACAGAGATGACTGAATGGTAAAATCGATTAAGCACATCGATGGTTTTGATCTCGTTGTTTGAACAAAACGCATCAAGTCGATTCTGCAAATCGATTTAATCATATACTGTCATCAAAGTTTGAAGAACTACTTAAAATAATCGATTGAGCAAATCGATTAGTATGTACAGTTTCAAGATTCAAGAAAAACAAGACTCGCGAAATCGATTGAGGAAATCGATTAACCAGCATTATGACTTTAATGAATCGATTGGATAAATCGATTCATATGTTGTTTTTCCTGAAACTATATAAACTGTTTTTCTGTATCTTCTCAAAATACACAACAACATACACATAACTTTCTGATATCTTTGTTTCTCACTGTGAAATAACTTTGAACATTACTTTTTCAGTTATGAAGATTCATCTTTCATGATCCACAAGAACTGAGAAAGATTGCTGGAGAAACAACTTTAGAGAAGAAAACTGTTGAAGAAATTTCTATGTAATTTCTGATTAGATACATCTGTAAACAAATTCTTAAAACAAATAACATTGAGAAATCCAGTCTTAACTGGTAGTTATCTTCTGTGATTGAGAGGTCTCATCAAGAAGAAACTTGACTGTAATCTTGGAAGAGTTTATGGGAGATAAACTCTGGGATTCAGGGAGATAAGAATAGAATAAGAAGAATCGTTTTAGATTGATAGGCGAGGAGCTGGAACATCTGTAAACGGATTCTGAGATATTCTATTGGAAAGGCCAAGATTGGATTTGATCTTGGGACTGGATGTAGGTCGTTCAACAACGGCTGAACCAGTATAAATCACTGCGTACAATCTTTCTTACCCTTATCTCTTTTTAATTTCTGCAGTGTGTATTTGTCTGATATTGATTGAATGCTTGAATATCTTTCTGCATACTTTGATACTACATGAAAGACTGTTTCCAGCATGATTGTAAGTGAATCAATATCTTGAACAATAAACGTAACTGGTGCATCTCTCAATATATTCTTTGATCCATATACTTTGTGCATTCATCTGTATTGTAGTTTTGGGACCTTATTCTGATGCTTTGTTTAATAAATGTACGATTTGTTAAACTGCTGCGCATATCTCTAAAAATAGGTAATCTTCCGCATAATTTTCATTTAACAGAGGTTACTGGTACCAACAATTGGTATCAGAGCCAATTTTTGTTAGAGTAACTCTCATCAAAAATCATGACCTCTGATTTCCTAGGAGAGGGTGCATCATTAGCTAGGCCTCCCGCTTTTAACGGGGCCGCATACATGTATTGGAAACAACGCATGTTAATTTTTCTTGAAGCTAGTGGTATTGATATTCTAGATGCTGTAGAAAATGGACCATTTGTGCCAACCATAGCAGGTACAGGTGAATCAGCAATCCTAAAGCCAAAAAGTGACTGGACTGATGAAGACAAAAAGAAGGTTGGGTACAACGCCAAAGCAAAAAACATTATAACTGCAGCCTTAAGTCATGATGAATTCTTCAGAGTCTCAAATTGCAAAACAGCAAAATAGATGTGGGATACACTTCAGCAAACGCATGAAGGAACCACAGATGTAAAGAGAGCTCGGATAAACACTCTCATGCACGAATACGAATTGTTTAGCATGAAGAAAGAAGAATCAGTAAACGACATGCAGACCCGATTCACGCACATAGTCAACAACCTGAATGCCTTAGGCAAAGAGATTGATAATGATCAGCAAATTAGTAAAATAATGAGATGTTTGACTAGAGAATGGCAGCCAAAAATCACTGCCATTGCAGAATCCAAGGATCTAGGAAGCATGACAATAGCTACATTGTTTGGAAAACTGAGAGAGCATGAGATGGAATTACATCGACTAAATGAAGCTGAGCAGATTGACAGGAAACGTAAAGGATTGTCGTTGAAAGCCCAAACACAACAGTCCAAAACTGAACATGAGACCAGCTCAGATGAATCAAGCAGTGAGGATGATGAAGAACCTGAACTGGGATTACTTGTCAAAAGATTTAAGAAATTTCTGAAAAAGAAAGACAATAAATTCAGAAAGCAATCCAGCTCGAAAAACAATGACAGTAAAACAGTTACATGCTACGAATGTGGCAAACCTGGTCATATAAAAGCTGATTGTTACAAGCTGCAGAACAAGAACAAAAATTCCAAACCTAAAGGCAAAGAACCAGCTCAGAAAAACAGAAAAGCATACATTGCATGGAATGACAACGAAGATTCGTCCACATCTTCTGAAACGGAAGAAGCTAATCTGTGTCTTATGGCTAAAACGGATTCTGAATCAGAAAGTGAGTTAAGCTCTCAATATAATCCTTCATTTGATGAACTGCAAGATGCATTTAACGAACTGCATGCTGAATATGTTAAATCTGTTAAGCAATTAGTAAACACTAAGAAAACGCTTGAACAACAATGTAAATTGAATGATCAAATGAAAAATGACTATAAGAAGATTGAGAACTTATGTGAACAATTGAAAAAGGACTCACATGAAAAATCTGCCAAATGCATTGATCTTGAGAATTCTGTTGCATTATTGAAGTCTGATTTATTGAAACTCTCTAGTAGCAAGGATAAACTAAATGATATCCTTAGCAACCAGAGAAGTGTCAATATAAAATCTGGACTTGGTTTTAATAGCAAAAAGCATGCAAATCGAAATATGACTAAACATGGCATAGGTTATGAAAATGTTAAACATAATCAAAAATTTGCTAAGTCTAGTCATTTGCATAATGTCTTTGTCAAACCAAAACAGTTTGCATCCTCTGCTGTTACTTGTCATTTCTGTTGTAGAAAAGGACATTTTGTTTACAATTGCAAATTTAAAAGACTTGCCAATAGAGGATGTAAACAGATTTGGAAAATGAAGACACAAGATGTTAAAATTAACCCCCCAGGACCCAATTTGTATTGGGGACCTAAATGCAAATTCTAATCCTACTGCAGGTATGCTTGAGATCCACAAAACACCAATGGTATCTTGATAGTGGATGCTCAAAGCATATGACAGGGGACAAATCAATGTTTGTATCCCTTAATCTGAAAGAAGGTGGTTTCGTAAAGTACGGCGATAACAACAAGGGCAAGATATGCGGTGAAGGTAACATTGGCAGCAAATCAACTGCCATAATTAAAAATGTCTTATATGTGGAAGGGCTGAAACATAACCTTCTAAGTATAAGTCAGATGTGTGACAATGGTTTTCAAGTAAGCTTTTCACCACTCTCTTGCACAATTGAAAACAAGCATGACAAAAGCATGAAATTAGTAGGTAATAGAGTTAATAATATATACATGTTAGATTTAACTGATATGCCTGTTAATTCTGCCTGTTGCTTATTATCAAATGCTGATGAAACATGGTTATGGCATAAACGCATTGCACACATTCATATTGATCATCTGAATAGACTTGTTAGCAAGCAGTTAGTCATAGGCCTTCCCAATAGAAAGTTTTCTAAAGATAGGCTGTGTGACTCCTGTGAGCAAAGCAAGCTTGTTAAGTCTTCTTTTCCCCCTATAGATATGGTCAAAACCAATAGGGTTTTACAACTTATCCACATGGATTTGTTTGGACCATCTCAGATTAGAAGTTTTGGTGGTAACTTGTATGGTTTTGTGTTGATCGATGATTATTCTCGGTTCACATGGACATATTTTCTGACTCATAAAAGTGACGCTTTTTCTGTCTTTAAAAAGTTCGCGAAATTAGTTCAAAATGAAACAAGTCAGAAAATTATATCCATCAAGAGTGATCATGGAGGTGAATTCCAAAATGATTCTTTTGATACTTTCTGTGAAGAGAATGGCATACATCACATGTTTTCAGCCCCTAGGACACCTCAGCAGAATGGTGTAGTGGAGAGATAGAATAGGTCTTTAGAAGAGTACCTCAGGTACTTGTCATTTGCTGGGTAATTCACTTGTATCTTGGTTCAGCAAGAAGCAAACCAGTATCGCTTTGTCAACAGCAGAAGCTGAGTACATTGCAGCTGGAAGTTGCTGTGCTCAGATCATGTGGATGAAACAGCATTTGTTAGACTTTGGTGTGGACTTAGGAACTGTTCCTATCTTGTGTGACAACACAAGTGCGATCAGTATCACTAAGAACCCAGTTATGCATTCCAGGACCAAGCATATCGAGATTCGGCATCACTTCATTCGAGATCAGTTTCAGTGTGGGAATATTAAGTTGGAATACGTCAACACAACTGAACAGCTAGCAGACATCTTCACCAAAGCATTGCCAAAGGAAAGCTTCCGTCACATTAGGATGAAATTAGGCATAATTGATCCTAGTCAGATCTGAATTATGTGTCAAATCGATTTGCAAAATCGATTGTCCTGTGATTACACATGAAAATGTGTTACACAATCGATTGACCAAATC
>JBBPBR010000310.1:0-44979 GCA_037974775.1 Cicer pinnatifidum
GGTGTGTTTGTGTCATTGGACGAACATTTAGGTCATTTTCGTCCTCCCTAGGCTTATTCTTGTTCAATTAGGGTTTTTAACCAACCTTGTGCATCCAATAAGTTCATTTGTGTCATTGGTTGAACATTTAGGTCATTTTCGTCCTCCCTAGGCTTATTCTTGTCCAATTAGGGTTTTTAACCAACCTTGTGCATCCAATAAGTTCATTTGTTTCATTGGTGGAACATTTAGGTCATTTACGTCCTCCCTAGTCTTATTCTTGTCCAATTAGCGTTTTTATGCAATCTTGTGCATCCAATAGGTGAGTTTGTGTCATTGGACGAACATTTAGGTCATTTTCGTCCTCCCTAGGCTTATTCTTGTCCAATTAGGGTTTTTAACCAATCTTGTGAATCCATTAAGTTCATTTGTGTCATTGGATGAACATTTAGGTTATTTTCGTCCTCCATAGGCTTATTCTTGTCCAATTAGGGTTTTTAACCAATCTTGTGCATCCAATAAGTTCATTTGTTTCATTGGATGAACATTTAGGTCATTTTCGTCCTCCCTAGGCTTATTCTTGTCCAATTAGGGTTTTTATGCAATCTTGTGCATCCAATAGGTGTGTTTGTGTCATTGGACGAACATTTAGGTCATTTTCGTCCTCCCTAGGCTTATTCTTGTCCAATTAGGTTTTTTATGCAATCTTGTGCATCCAATTGGTGTGTTTGTGTCATTGGACGAACATTTAGGTCATTTTCGTCCTCCCTTGGCTTATTCTTGTCCAATTAGGGTTTTTAACCTATCTTGTGCATCCAATAAGTTCATTTGTGTCATTGGTTGAACATTTAGGTCATTTTCGTCCTCCCTAGGCTTATTCTTGTCCAATTAGGGTTTTTAACCAACCTTGTGCATCCAATAAGTTCATTTGTGTCATTGGATGAACATTTAGGTCATTTTCGTCCTCCCTAGGCTTATTCTTGTCCAATTAGGGTATTATGTAATCTTGTGCATCCAATAGGTGTGTTTGTGTCATTGGACGAACATTTAGGTCATTTTCGTCCTCCCTAGGCTTATTCTTGTCCAATTAGGGTTTTTATGCAATCTTGTGCATCCAATTGGTGTATTTGTGTCATTGGACGAACATTTAGGTCATTTTCGTCCTCCAAAGGCTTATTCTTGTTCAATTAGGGTTTTTAACCAACCTTGTGCATCCAATAAGTTCATTTGTGTCATTGGTTGAACATTTAGGTCATTTTCGTCCTCCCTAGGCTTATTCTTGTCCAATTTGGGTTTTTAACCAACCTTGTGCATCCAATAAGTTCATTTGTGTCATTGGTGGAACATTTAGGTCATTTACGTCCTCCCTAGTCTTATTCTTGTCCAATTAGGGTTTTTATGCAATCTTGTGCATCCAATAGGTGTGTTTGTGTCATTGGACGAACGTTTAGGTCATTTTCGTCCTCCCTAGGCTTATTCTTGTCCAATTAGGGTTTTTAAACAATCTTGTGCATCCAATAAGTTCATTTGTGTCATTGGATGAACATTTAGGTCATTTTCGTCATCCCTAGTCTTATTCTTGTCCAATTAGGGTTTTAAGCAATCTTGTGCATCCAATATGTGTGTTTGTGTCATTGGATGAACATTTAGGTCATTTTCGTCCTCCCTATGCTTATTCTTGTCCAATTAGGGTTTTTAACCAATCTTGTGCATCCAATAAGTTCATTTGTGTCATTGGATGAACATTTAGGTCATTTTTGTCCTCCTTGTGCTTATTCTTGTCCAATTAGGGTTTTTATGCAATCTTGTGCATCCAATAGGTGTGTTTGTGTCATTGGACGAACATTTAGGTCATTTTCGTCCTCCCTAGGCTTATTCTTGTCCAATTAGGGTTTTTAACCAATCTGGTGCATCCAATAAGTTCATTTGTGTCATTGGATGAACATTTAGGTCATTTTCGTCCTCCCTAGTCTTATTCTTGTCCAATTAGCGTTTTTAACCAATCTTGTGCATCCAATAAGTTCCTTTTTGTCATTGGACGAACATTTAGGTCATTTTCGTCCCCCCTAGGCTTATTCTTGTCCAATTAGGGTTTTTATGCAATCTTGTGCATCCAATAAGTTCATTTGTGTCATTGGACGAACATTTAGGTCATTTTTGTCCTCCCTAGGCTTATTCTTGTCCAATTAGGGTTTTTAACCAATCTTGTGCATCCAATAAGTTCATTTGTGTCATTGGATGAACATTTAGGTCATTTTCGTCCTCCCTAGGCTTATTCTTGTCCAATTAGGGTTTTTATGCAATCTTGTGCATCCAATAGGTGTGTTTGTGTCATTGGACGAACATTTAGGTCATTTTCGTCCTCCCTAGGCTTATTCTTGTCCAATTAGGGTTTTTATGCAATCTTGTGCATCCAATAGGTGTGTTTGTGTCATTGGACGAACATTTAGGTCATTTTCGTCCTCCCTAGTCTTATTCTTGTCCAATAAGGGTTTTATGCAATCTAGTGCATCCAATAGGTGTGTTTGTGTCATTGGACAAACATTTAGGTCATTTTCGTCCTCCCTAGCCTTATTCTTGTCCAATTAGGGTTTTTAACCAATCTTGTGCATCCAATAAGTTCATTTGTGTCATTGGATGAACATTTAAGTCATTTTCGTCCTCCCTAGGCTTATTCTTGTCTAATTAGGGTTTTTAACCAATCTTGTGCATCCAATAAGTTCATTTGTGTCATTGGATGAACATTTAGGTCATTTTCGTCCTCCCTAGGCTTATTCTTGTCCAATTAGGGTTTTTATGCAATCTTGGGCATCCAATAGGTGTGTTTGTGTCATTGGACGAACATTTAGGTCATTTTCGTCCTCCCTAGGCTTATTCTTGTCCAATTAGGGTTTTTATGCAATCTTGTGCATCCAATAGGTGTGTTTGTGTCATTGGACGAACATTTAGCTCATTTTCGTCCTCCCTAGGCTTATTCTTGTCTAATTAGGGTTTTTAACCAATCTTGTGCATCCAATAAGTTCATTTGTGTCATTGGATGAACATTTAGGTCATTTTCGTCCTCCCTAGGCTTATTCTTGTCCAATTAGGGTTTTTAACCAATCTTGTGCATCCAATAAGTGCATTTGTATCATTGGATGAACATTTAGGTCATTTTCGTCCTCCCTAGGCTTATTCTTGTCCAATTAGGGTTTTTATGCAATCTTGTGCATCCAATAGGTGTGTTTGTGTCATTGGACGAACATTTAGGTCATTTTCGTCCTCCCTAGGCTTATTCTTGTCCAATTAGGATTTTTATGCAATCTTGTGCATCCAATAGGTGTGTTTGTGTCATTGGACGAACATTTAGGTCATTTTCGTCCTCCCTAGTCTTATTCTTGTCCAATTAGGGTTTTTATGCAATCTAGTGCATCCAATAGGTGTGTTTGTGTCATTGGACGAACATTTAGGTCATTTTCGTCCTCCCTAGGCTTATTCTTGTCCAATTAGGGTTTTTAACCAATCTTGTGCATCCAATAAGTTCATTTGCGTCATTGGATGAACATTTAGGTCATTTTCGTCCTCCCTAGTCTTATTCTTGTCCAATTAGGGTTTTAAGCAATCTTGTGCATCCAATATGTGGGTTTGTGTCATTGGATGAACATTTAGGTCATTTTCATCCTCCCTATGCTTATTCTTGTCCAATTAGGGTTTTTAACGAATCTTGTGCATCCAATAAGTTCATTTGTGTCATTGGATGAACATTTAGGTCATTTTCGTCCTCCCTATTCTTATTCTTGTCCAATTAGGGTTTTTATGCAATCTTGTGCATCCAATAGGTGTGTTTGTGTCATTGGACGAACATTTAGGTCATTTTCGTCCTCCCTAGGCTTATTCTTGTCCAGTTAGGGTTTTTAACCTATCTTGTGCATCCAATAAGTTCATTTGTGTCATTCGATGAACATTTAGGTCATTTTCGTCCTCCCTAGGCTTATTCTTGTCTAATTAGGGTTTTTAACCAATCTTGTGCATCCAATAAGTTCATTTGTGTCATTGGATGAACATTTAGGTCATTTTCGTCCTCCCTAGGCTTATTCTTGTCCAATTAGGGTTTTTAACCAATCTTGTGCATCCAATAAGTTCATTTGTGTCATTGGATGAACATTTAGGTCATTTTCGTCCTCCATAGGCTTATTCTTGTCCAATTAGGGTTTTTATCCAATCTTGTGCATCCAATAAGTTCATTTGTGTCATTGGATGAACATTTTGGTCATTTTCGTCCTCCCTAGGCTTATTCTTGTCCAATTAGGGTTTTTAACCAATATTGTGCATCCAATATGTTCATTTGTGTAATTGGATGAACATTTTGGTCATTTTCGTCCTCCCTAGGCTTATTCTTGTCCAATTAGGGTATTTATGCAATCTTGTGCATCCAATAGGTGTGTTTGTATCATTGGACGAACATTTAGGTCATTTTCGTCCTCCCTAGGCTTATTCTTGTCCAATTAGGGTTTTTATGCAATCTTGTGCATCCAATAGGTGTGTTTGTGTCATTGGACGAACATTTAGGTCATTTTCGTCCTCCCTAGGCTTATTCTTGTCCAATTAGGGTTTTTAACCAACCTTGTGCATCCAATAAGTTTATTTGTGTCATTGGATGAACATTTAGGTCATTTTCGTCCTCCATAGGCTTATTCTTGTCCAATTAGGGTTTTTATCCAATCTTGTGCATCCAATAAGTTCATTTGTGTCATTGGATGAACATTTTGGTCATTTTCGTCCTCCCTAGGCTTATTCTTGTCCAATTAGGGTTTTTAACCAATCTTGTGCATCCAATAAGTTCATTTGTTTCATTGGATGAACATTTAGGTCATTTTCGTCCTCCATAGGCTTATTCTTGTCCAATTAGGGTTTTTATCCAATCTTGTGCATCCAATAAGTTCATTTGTGTCATTGGATGAACATTTTGGTCATTTTCGTCCTCCCTAGGCTTATTCTTGTCCAATTAGGGTTTTTAACCAATATTGTGCATCCAATAAGTTCATTTGTGTAATTGGATGAACATTTTGGTCATTTTCGTCCTCCCTAGGCTTATTCTTGTCCAATTAGGGTATTTATGCAATCTTGTGCATCCAATAGGTGTGTTTGTATCATTGGACGAACATTTAGGTCATTTCCGTCCTCCCTAGTCTTATTCTTGTCCAATTAGGGTTTTAAGCAATCTTGTGCATCCAATATGTGTGTTTGTGTCATTAGATGAACATTTAGGTCATTTTCGTCCTCCCTAGTCTTATTCTTGTCCAATTAGGGTTTTTATGCAATCTTGTGCATCCAATAGGTGTGTTTGTGTCATTGGAGGAACATTTAGGTCATTTTTGTCCTCCCTAGTCTTATTCTTGTCCAATTAGGGTTTTTATGCAATCTTGTGCATCCAATAGGTGTGTTTGTGTCATTGGACGAACATTTAGGTCATTTTCGTCCTCCTTAGGCTTATTCTTGTCCAATTAGGGTTTTTATGCAATCTTGTGCATCCAATTGGTGTGTTTGTGTCATTGGACGAACATTTAGGTCATTTTCGTCCTCCCTAGGCTTATTCTTGTTCAATTAGGGTTTTTAACCAACCTTGTGCATCCAATAAGTTCATTTGTGTCATTGGTTGAACATTTAGGTCATTTTCGTCCTCCCTAGGCTTATTCTTGTCCAATTAGGGTTTTTAACCAACCTTGTGCATCCAATAAGTTCATTTGTGTCATTGGTGGAACATTTAGGTCATTTACGTCCTCCCTAGTCTTATTCTTGTCCAATTAGCGTTTTTATGCAATCTTGTGCATCCAATAGGTGAGTTTGTGTCATTGGACGAACATTTAGGTCATTTTCGTCCTCCCTAGGCTTATTCTTGTCCAATTAGGGTTTTTAACCAATCTTGTGAATCCAATAAGTTCATTTGTGTCATTGGATGAACATTTAGGTTATTTTCGTCCTCCATAGGCTTATTCTTGTCCAATTAGGGTTTTTAACCAATCTTGTGCATCCAATAAGTTCATTTGTTTCATTGGATGAACATTTAGGTCATTTTCGTCCTCCCTAGGCTTATTCTTGTCCAATTAGGGTTTTTATGCAATCTTGTGCATCCAATAGGTGTGTTTGTGTCATTGGACGAACATTTAGGTCATTTTCGTCCTCCCTAGGCTTATTCTTGTCCAATTAGGTTTTTTATGCAATCTTGTGCATCCAATTGGTGTGTTTGTGTCATTGGACGAACATTTAGGTCATTTTCGTCCTCCCTTGGCTTATTCTTGTCCAATTAGGGTTTTTAACCTATCTTGTGCATCCAATAAGTTCATTTGTGTCATTGGTTGAACATTTAGGTCATTTTCGTCCTCCCTAGGCTTATTCTTGTCCAATTAGGGTTTTTAACCAACCTTGTGCATCCAATAAGTTCATTTGTGTCATTGGATGAACATTTAGGTCATTTTCGTCCTCCCTAGGCTTATTCTTGTCCAATTAGGGTATTATGTAATCTTGTGCATCCAATAGGTGTGTTTGTGTCATTGGACGAACATTTAGGTCATTTTCGTCCTCCCTAGGCTTATTCTTGTCCAATTAGGGTTTTTATGCAATCTTGTGCATCCAATTGGTGTATTTGTGTCATTGGACGAACATTTAGGTCATTTTCGTCCTCCAAAGGCTTATTCTTGTTCAATTAGGGTTTTTAACCAACCTTGTGCATCCAATAAGTTCATTTGTGTCATTGGTTGAACATTTAGGTCATTTTCGTCCTCCCTAGGCTTATTCTTGTCCAATTTGGGTTTTTAACCAACCTTGTGCATCCAATAAGTTCATTTGTGTCATTGGTGGAACATTTAGGTCATTTACGTCCTCCCTAGTCTTATTCTTGTCCAATTAGGGTTTTTATGCAATCTTGTGCATCCAATAGGTGTGTTTGTGTCATTGGACGAACGTTTAGGTCATTTTCGTCCTCCCTAGGCTTATTCTTGTCCAATTAGGGTTTTTAAACAATCTTGTGCATCCAATAAGTTCATTTGTGTCATTGGATGAACATTTAGGTCATTTTCGTCATCCCTAGTCTTATTCTTGTCCAATTAGGGTTTTAAGCAATCTTGTGCATCCAATATGTGTGTTTGTGTCATTGGATGAACATTTAGGTCATTTTCGTCCTCCCTATGCTTATTCTTGTCCAATTAGGGTTTTTAACCAATCTTGTGCATCCAATAAGTTCATTTGTTTCATTGGATGAACATTTAGGTCATTTTCGTCCTCCCTAGGCTTGTTCTTGTCCAATTACGGTTTTTATGCAATCTTGTGCATCCAATAGGTGTGTTTGTGTCATTGGACGAACATTTAGGTCATTTTCGTCCTCCCTCGGCTTATTCTTGTCCAATTAGGGTTTTTAACCAACCTTGTGTATCCAATAAGTTCATTTGTGTCATTGGTGGAACATTTAGGTCATTTATGTCCTCCCTAGTCTTATTCTTGTCCAATTAGGGTTTTTATGCAATCTTGTGCATCCAATAGGTGTGTTTGTGTCATTGGAGGAACATTTAGGTCATTTTCGTCCTCCCTAGTCTTATTCTTGTCGAATTAGGGTTTTTTATTCAATCTTGTGCATCCAATAGGTGTGTTTGTGTCATTGGAGGAACATTTAGGTCATTTTCGTCCTCCCTAGTCTTATTCTTGTCGAATTAGGGTTTTTATGCAATCTTGTGCATCCAATAGGTGTGTTTGTGTCATTGGAGGGACATTTAGGTCATTTTCGTCCTCCCTAGGCTTATTCTTGTCCAATTAGGGTTTTTATGCAATCTTGTGCATCCAATAGGTGTGTTTGTGTCATTGGACGAACATTTAGGTCATTTTCGTCCTCCCTAGGCTTATTCTTGTCCAATTAGGGTTTTTAAACAATCTTGTGCATCCAATAAGTTCATTTGTGTCATTGGATGAACATTTAGGTCATTTTCGTCCTCCCTAGGCTTATTCTTGTCCAATTAGGGTTTTTAACCAATCTTGTGCTTCCAATAAGTTCATTTGTGTCATTGGATGAACATTTAGGTCATTTTCGTCCTCCCTAGGCTTATTCTTGTCCAATTAGGGTTTTTATGCAATCTTGTGCATCCAATAGGTGTGTTTGTGTCATTGGACGAACATTTAGGTCATTTTCGTCGTCCCTAGTCTTATTCTTGTCCAATTAGGGTTTTTAACCAATCTTGTGCATCCAATAAGTTCATTTGTGTCATTGGATGAACATTTAGGTCATTTTCGTCCTCCCTAGTCTTATTCTTGTCCAATTAGGGATTTTATGCAATCTTGTGCATCCAATAGGTGTGTTGGTGTCATTGGACGAACATTTAGGTCATTTTCGTCCTCCCTAGGCTTATTCTTGTCCAATTAGGATTTTTAACCAATCTTGTGCATCCAATAAGTTCATTTGTGACATTGGATGAACATTTAGGTCATTTTCGTCCTCCCTAGGCTTATTCTTGTCTAATTAGGGTTTTTAACCAATCTTGTGCATCCAATAAGTTCATTTGTGTCATTGGATGAACATTTAGGTCATTTTCGTCCTCCCTAGGCTTATTCTTGTCCAATTAGGGTTTTTAACCAATCTTGTGCATCCAATAAGTTCATTTGTGTCATTGGATGAACATTTAGGTCATTTTCGTCCTCCCTAGAATTATTCTTTTCCAATTAGGGTTTCTAACCAATCTTGTGCATCCAATAAGTTCATTTGTGTCATTGGATGAAAATTTAGGTCATTTTCGTCCTCCCTAGGCTTATTCTTGTCTAATTAGGGTTTTTAAGCAATCTTGTGCATCCAATAAGTTCATTTGTGTCATTGGATGAACATTTAGGTCATTTATGTCCTCCCTAGGCTTATTGTTGTCCAATTATGGTTTTTAACCAATCTTGTGCATCCAATAGGTGTGTTTGTGTCATTGGATGAACATTTAGGTCATTTTCTTCCTCCCTAGGCTTATTCTTGTCCAATTAGGGTTTCTAACCAATCTTGTGCATCCAATAGGTGTATTTGTGTCATTGGATGAACATTTAGGTCATTTTCGTCCTCCCTAGGCTTATTCTTGTCTAATTAGGGTTTTTAACCAATCTTGTGCATCCAATAAGTTCATTTGTGTCATTGGATGAACATTTAGGTCATTTTCGTCCTCCCTAGGCTTTTTCTTGTCCAATTAGGGTTTTTAACCAATCTTGTGCATCCAATAAGTTCATTTGTGTCATTGGATGAACATTTAGGTCATTTTCGTCTTCCCTAGGCTTATTCTTTTACAATTAGGGTTTTTAACCAATCTTGTGCATCCAATAAGTTCATTTGTGTCATTGGATGAACATTTCGGTCATTTTCGTCCTCCCTAGGCTTATTCTTGTCCAATTAGGGTTTTTATGCAATCTTGTGCATCCAATAGGTGTGTTTGTGTCATTGGACGAACATTTAGGTCATTTTCGTCCTCCCTAGGCTTATTCTTGTCCAATTAGGGTTTTTATGCAATCTTGTGCATCCAATTGGTGTGTTTGTGTCATTGGACGAACATTTAGGTCATTTTCGTCCTCCCTAGGCTTATTCTTGTCCAGTTAGGGTTTTTAACCAATCTTGTGCATCCAATAAGTTCATTTGTTTCATTCGATGAACATTTAGGTCATTTTCGTCCTCCCTAGGCTTATTCTTGTCTAATTAGGGTTTTTAACCAATCTTGTGCATCCAATAAGTTCATTTGTGTCATTGGATGAACATTTAGGTCATTTTCGTCCTCCCTAGGCTTATTCTTGTCCAATTAGGGTTTTTATGCAATCTTGTGCATCCAATAGGTGTGTTTGTGTCATTGGACGAACATTTAGGTTATTTTAGTCCTCCCTAGGCTTATTCTTCTTCAATTAGGGTTTTTAACCAACCTTGTGCATCCAATAAGTTCATTTGTGTCATTGGTTGAACATTTAGGTCATTTTCGTCCTCCCTAGGCTTATTCTTGTCCAATTAGGGTTTTTAACCAACCTTGTGCATCCAATAAGTTCATTTGTTTCATTCGATGAACATTTAGGTCATTTTCGTCCTCCCTAGGCTTATTCTTGTCTAATTAGGGTTTTTAACCAATCTTGTGCATCCAATAAGTTCATTTGTGTCATTGGATGAACATTTAGGTCATTTTCGTCCTCCCTAGGCTTATTCTTGTCCAATTAGGGTTTTTATGCAATCTTGTGCATCCAATAGGTGTGTTTGTGTCATTGGACGAACATTTAGGTCATTTTCGTCCTCCTTAGGATTATTCTTGTCCAATTAGGGTTTTTATGCAATCTTGTGCATCCAATTGGTGTGTTTGTGTCATTGGACGAACATTTAGGTCATTTTCGTCCTCCCTAGGCTTATTCTTGTTCAATTAGGGTTTTTAACCAACCTTGTGCATCCAATAAGTTCATTTGTGTCATTGGTTGAACATTTAGGTCATTTTCGTCCTCCCTAGGCTTATTCTTGTCCAATTAGGGTTTTTAACCAACCTTGTGCATCCAATAAGTTCATTTGTGTCATTGGTGGAACATTTAGGTCATTTACGTCCTCCCTAGTCTTATTCTTGTCCAATTAGCGTTTTTATGCAATCTTGTGCATCCAATAAGTTCATTTGTTTCATTGGATGAACATTTAGGTCATTTTCGTCCTCCCTAGGCTTATTCTTGTCCAATTAGGATTTTTATGCAATCTTGTGCATCCAATAGGTGTGTTTGTGTCATTGGACGAACATTTAGGTCATTTTCGTCCTCCCTAGGCTTATTCTTGTCCAATTAGGGTTTTTAACCAATCTTGTGCATCCAATAAGTTCATTTGTGTCATTGGATGAACATTTAGGTCATTTTCGTCCTCCCTAGTCTTATTCTTGTCCAATTAGGGTTTTAAGAAATCCTGTGCATCCAATATGTGGGTTTGTGTCATTGGATGAACATTTAGGTCATTTTCGTCCTCCCTATGCTTATTCTTGTCCAATTAGGGTTTTTAACCAATCTTGTGCATCCAATAAGTTCATTTGTTTCATTGGATGAACATTTAGGTCATTTTCGTCCTCCCTATTCTTATTCTTGTCCAATTAGGGTTTTTATGCAATCTTGTGCATCCAATAGGTGTGTTTGTGTCATTGGACGAACATTTAGGTCATTTTCGTCCTCCCTAGGCTTATTCTTGTCCAGTTAGGGTTTTTAACCAATCTTGTGCATCCAATAAGTTCATTTGTGTCATTCAATGAACATTTAGGTCATTTTCGTCCTCCCTAGGCTTATTCTTGTCTAATTAGGGTTTTTAACCAATCTTGTGCATCCAATAAGTTCATTTGTGTCATTGGATGAACATTTAGGTCATTTTCGTCCTCCCTAGGCTTATTCTTGTCCAATTAGGGTTTTTAACCAATCTTGTGAATCCAATAAGTTCATTTGTGTCATTGGATGAACATTTAGGTTATTTTAGTCCTCCATAGGCTTATTCTTGTCCAATTAGGGTTTTTAACCAATCTTGTGCATCCAATAAGTTCATTTGTTTCATTGGATGAACATTTAGGTCATTTTCGTCCTCCCTAGGCTTATTGTTGTCCAATTACGGTTTTTAACAAATCTTGTGCATCCAATAAGTTCATTTGTGTCATTGGATGAACATTTAGGTCATTTTCGTCCTCCCTAGGCTTATTCTTGTCCAATTAGGGTTTTTATGCAATCTTGTGCATCCAATAGGTGTGTTTGTGTCATTGGACGAACATTTAGGTCATTTTCGTCCTCCCTAGGCTTATTCTTGTCCAATTAGGGTTTTTATGCAATCTTGTGCATCCAATAGGTGTGTTTGTGTCATTGGACGAACATTTAGGTCATTTTCGTCCTCCCTAGTCTTATTCTTGTCCAATTAGCGTTTTTATCCAATCTTGTGCATCCAATAGGTGTGTTTGTGTCATTGGACGAACATTTAGGTCATTTTCGTCCTCCCTAGGCTTATTCTTGTCCAATTAGGGTTTTTAACCAATCTTGTGCATCCAATAAGTTCATTTGTGTCATTGGATGAACATTTAGGTCATTTTTGTCCTCCCTAGGCTTATTCTTGTCCAATTAGGGTTTTTAACCAATCTTGTGCATCCAATAAGTTCATTTGTGTCATTGGATGAACATTTAGGTCATTTTCGTCCTCCCTAGGGTTATTCTTTTCCAATTAGGGTTTTTAACCAACCTTGTGCATCCAATAAGTTCATTTGTGTCATTGGTGGAACATTTAGGTAATTTACGTCCTCCCTAGTCTTATTCTTGTCCAATTAGGGTTTTTATGCAATCTTGTGCATCCAATAGGTGTGTTTCTGTCATTGGACGAACATTTAGGTCATTTTCGTCCTCCCTAGGCTTATTCTTGTCCAATTAGGGTTTTATGCAATCTTGAGCATCCAATAGGTGTGTTTGTGTCATTGGACGAACATTTAGGTCATTTTCGTCCTCCCTAGGCTTATTCTTGTCCAATTAGGGTTTTTAACCAATCTTGTGCATCCAATAAGTTCATTTGTGTCATTGGATGAACATTTAGGTCATTTTCGTCCTCCCTAGGCTTATTCTTGTCCAATTAGGGTTTTTAACCAATCTTGTGCATCCAATAAGTTCATTTGTGTCATTGGATGAACATTTAGGTCATTTTCGTCCTCCCTAGGCTTATTCTTGTCCAATTAGGGTTTTTATGCAATCTTGTGCATCCAATAGGTGTGTTTGTGTCATTGGACGAACATTTAGGTCATTTTCGTCATCCCAAAGCTTATTCTTGTCCAATTAGGGTTTTTATGCAATCTTGTGCATCCAATTGGTGTGTTTGTGTCATTGGACGAACATTTAGGTCATTTTCGTCCTCCCTAGGCTTATTCTTGTTCAATTAGGGTTTTTAACCAACCTTGTGCATCCAATAAGTTCATTTGTGTCATTGGTTGAACATTTAGGTCATTTTCGTCCTCCCTAGACTTATTCTTGTCCAATTAGGGTTTTTAACCAATCTTGTGCATCCAATAAGTTCATTTGTGTCATTGGATGAACATTTAGGTCATTATCATCCTCCCTAGTCTTATTCTTGTCCAATTAGGGTTTTTATGCAATCTTGTGCATCCAATAGGTGTGTTTGTGTCATTGGACGAACATTTAAGTCATTTTCGTCCTCCCTAGGCTTATTCTTGTCCAATTAGGGTTTTTATGCAATCTTGTGCATCCAATTGGTGTGTTTGTGTCATTGGACGAACATTTAGGTCATTTTCGTCCTCCCTAGGCTTATTCTTGTTCAATTAGGGTTTTTAACCAACCTTGTGCATCCAATAAGTTCATTTGTGTCATTGGTTGAACATTTAGGTCATTTTCGTCCTCCATAGGCTTATTCTTGTCCAATTAGGGTTTTTAACCAATCTTGTGCATCCAATAAGTTCATTTGTGTCATTGGATGAACATTTAGGTCATTTTCGTCCTCCCTAGGCTTATTTTTGTCCAATTACGGTTTTTAACCAATCTTGTGCATCCAATAAGTTCATTTGTGTCATTGGATGATCATTTAGGTCATTTTCGTCCTCCCTAGTCTTATTCTTGTCCAATTAGGGTTTTTATGCAATCTTGTGCATCCAATAGGTGTGTTTGTGTCATTGGAGGAACATTTAGGTCATTTTCGTCCTCCCTAGTCTTATTAATGTCCAATTAGGGTTTTTATGCAATCTTGTGCATCCAATAGGTGTGTTTGTGTCATTGGACGAACATTTAGGTCATTTTCGTCCTCCCTAGGCTTATTCTTGTCCAATTAGGGTTTTTAACCAATCTTGTGCATCCAATAAGTTCATTTGTGTCATTGGATGAACATTTAGGTCATTTTCGTCGTCCCTAGTCTTATTCTTGTCCAATTAGGGTTTTAAGCAATCTTGTGCATCCAATATGTGGGTTTGTGTCATTGGATGAACATTAAGGTCATTTTCGTCCTCCCTATGCTTATTTTTGTCCAATTAGGGTTTTTAACCAATCTTGTGCATCCAATAAGTTCATTTGTGTCAATGGATGAACATTTATGACATTTTCGTCCTCCCTAGTCTTATTCTTGTCCAATTAGGGTTTTATGCAATCTTGTGCATCCAATAGGTGTGTTTGTGTCATTGGACGAACATTTAGGTCATTTTCGTCCTCCCTAGGCTTATTCTTGTCCAATTAGGGTTTTTAACCAATCTTGTGCATCCAATAAGTTCATTTGTGTCATTGGATGAACATTTAGGTCATTTTCGTCGTCCCTAGTCTTATTCTTGTCCAATTAGGGTTTTTAACCAATCTTGTGCATCCAATAAGTTCATTTGTGTCATTGGACGAACATTTAGGTCATTTTTGTCGTCCCTAGTCTTATTCTTGTCGAATTAGGGTTTTTATGCAATCTTGTGCATCCAATAGGTGTGTTTGTGTCATTGGACGAACATTTAGGTCATTTTCGTCCTCCCTAGGCTTATTCTTGTCCAATTAGGGTTTTTAACCAATCTTGTGCATCCAATAAGTTCATTTGTGTCATTGGATGAACATTTAGGTCATTTTTTTCCTCCCTAGGCTTATTCTTGTCTAATTAGGGTTTTTAACCAATTTTGTGCATCCAATAAGTTCATTTGTGTCATTGGATGAACATTTAGGTCATTTTCGTCCTCCCTAGTCTTATTCTTGTCCAATTAAGGTTTTAAGCAATCTTGTGCATCCAATATGTGTGTTTGTGTCATTGGATGAACATTTAGGTCATTTTCGTCCTCCCTATGCTTATTCTTGTCCAATTAGGGTTTTTAACCAATCTTGTGCTTACAATAAGTTCATTTGTGTCATTGGATGAACATTTAGGACATTTTCGTCCTCCCTAGGCTTATTCTTGTCCAATTAGGGTTTTTATGCAATCTTGTGCATCCAATAGGTGTGTTTGTGTCATTGGACGAACATTTAGGTCATTTTCGTCCTCCCTAGGCTTATTCTTGTCCAATTAGGGTTTTTAACCAATCTTGTGCATCCAATAAGTTCATTTGTGTCATTGGATGAACATTTAGGTCATTTTCGTCCTCCCTAGGCTTATTCTTGTCCAAGTAGGGTTTTTAACCAATCTTTTGCATCCAATAAGTTCATTTGTGTCATTGGATGAACATTTAGGTCATTTTCGTCCTCCCTAGGCTTATTCTTGTCCAATTAGGGTTTTTAACCAATCTTGTGCATCCAATAAGTTCATTTGTGTCATTGGATGCACATTTAGGTCATTTTCGTCCTCCCTAGTCTTATTCTTGTCCAATTAGCATTTCAAGCAATCTTGTGCATCCAATATGTGTGTTTGTGTCATTGGATGAACATTTAGGTCATTTTCGTCCTCCCTAGTCTTATTCTTGTCCTATTAGGATTTTTATGCAATCTTGTGCATCCAATAGGTGTGTTTCTGTCATTGGACGAACATTTAGGTCATTTTCGCCCTCCCTAGGCTTATTCTTGTCCAATTTGGGTTTTTAACCAATCTTGTGCATCCAATAAGTTCATTTGTGTCATTGGATGAACATTTAGGTCATTTTCGTCCTCCCTAGGCTTATTCTTGTCCAATTAGGGTTTTTAACCAATCTTGTGCATCCAATAAGTTCATTTGTGTCATTGGATGAACATTTAGGTCATTTTCGTCCTCCCTAGGCTTATTCTTGTCCAGTTAGGGTTTTTAACCAACCTTGTGCATCCAATAAGTTCATTTGTGTCATTGGAGGAACATTTAGGTCATTTTTCGTCCTCCCTAGTCTTATTCTTGTCCAATTCGGGTTTTTATGCAATCTTGTACATCCATTAGGTGTGTTTGTGTCATTGGACGAACATTTAGGTCATTTTCGTCCTCCCTAGGCTTATTCTTGTCCAATTAGGGTTTTTAACCAATCTTGTGCATCCAATAAGTTCATTTGTGTCATTGGATGAACATTTAGGTCATTTTCGTCCTCCCTAGGCTTATTCTTGTCCAATTAGGGTTTTTAACCAATCTTGTGCATCCAATAAGTTCATTTGTGTCATTGGATGAACATTTAGGTCATTTTCGTCCTCCCTAGGCTTATTCTTGTCCAATTAGGGTTTTTAACCAATCTTGTGCATCCAATAAGTTCATTTGTGTTATTGGATGAACATTTATGTCATTTTCGTCCTCCCTAGTCTTATTCTTGTCCAATTAGGGTTTTTATGCAATCTTGTGCATCCAATAGGTGTGTTTGTGTCATTAGAGGAACATTTAGGTCATTTTTGTCCTCCCTAGTCTTATTCTTGTCCAATTAGGGTTTTTATGCAATCTTGTGCATCCAATAGGTGTGTTTGTGTCATTGGACAAACATTTAGGTCATATTCGTCCTCCCTAGGCTTGTTCTTGTCCAATTAGGGTTTTTAACCAATCTTGTGCATCCAATAAGTTCATTTGTGTCATTGGTTGAACATTTGGGTCATTTTCGTCCTCCCTAGTCTTATTCTTGTCCAATTAGGGTTTTTATGCAATCTTGTGCATCCAATAGGTGTGTTTGTGTCATTGGACGAACATTTAGGTCATTTTCGTCCTCCCTAGGCTTATTCTTGTCCAATTAGGGTTTTAAACCAATCTTGTGCATCCAATAAGTTCATTTGTGTAATTCGATGAACATTTAGGTCATTTTCGTCCTCCCTAGGCTTATTCTTGTCCAATTAGGGTTTTAAACCAATCTTGTGCATCCAATAAGTTCATTTGTGTCATTCGATGAACATTTAGGTCATTTTCGTCCTCCCTAGTCTTATTCTTGTCCAATTAGGGTTTTAAGCAATCTTGTGCATCCAATATGTGTGTTTGTGTCATTGGATGAACATTTAGGTAATTTTCGTCCTCCCTATGCTTATTCTTGTCCAATTAGGGTTTTTAATCAATCTTGTGCAACCAATAAGTTCATTTGTGTCATTGGTGGAACATTTAGGTCATTTACGTCCTCCCTAGTCTTATTCTTGTCCAATTAGGGTTTTTATGCAATCTTGTGCATCCAATAGGTGTGTTTGTGTCATTGGACGAACATTTAGGTCATTTTCGTCCTCCCTATTCTTATTCTTGTCCAATTAGGGTTTTTATGCAATCTTGTGCATCCAATAGGTGTGTTTTTGTCATTGGACGAAATTTTAGGTCATTTTCGTCCTCCCTAGGTTTATTCTTGTCCAATTAGGGTTTTTAACCAATCTTGTGCATCCAATAAGTTCATTTGTGTCATTCGATGAACATTTAGGTCATTTTCGTCCTCCCTAGTCTTATTCTTGTCCAATTAGGGTTTTAAGCAATCTTGTGCATCCAATATGTGTGTTTGTGTCATTGGATGAACATTTAGGTAATTTTAGTCCTCCCAATGCTTATTCTTGTCCAATTAGGGTTTTTAAAAAATCTTGTGCATACAGTAAGTTCATTTGTGTCATTGGATGAAAATTTAGGTCATTTTCGTCCTCCCTAGTCTTATTCTTGTCCAATTAGGGTTTTTATGCAATCTTGTGCATCCAATAGGTGTGTTTGTGTCATTGGACGAACATTTAGGTCATTTTCGTCCTCCCTAGGCTTATTATTGTCCAATTTGGGTTTTTAACCAATCTTGTGCATCCAATAAGTTCATTTGTGTCATTGGATGAACATTTAGGTCATTTTCGTCCTCCCTAGGCTTATTCTTGTCCAATTAGGGTTTTTAACCAATCTTGTGCATCCAATAAGTTCAATTGTGTCATTGGATGAACATTTAGGTCATTTTCGTCCGCCCTAGGCTTATTCTTGTCCAATTAGGGTTTTTAACCAATCTTGTGCATCCAATAAGTTCATTTGTGTCATTGGATGAACATTTAGGTCATTTTCGTCCTCCCTAGTCTTATTCTTGTCCAATTAGGGTTTTTATGCAATCTTGGGCATCCAATATGTGTGTTTGTGTCATTGGACGAACATTTAGGTCATTTTCGTCCTCCCTAGGCTTATTCTTGTCCAATTAGGGTTTTTAACCAATCTTGTGCATCCAATAAGTTCATTTGTGTCATTGGATGAACATTTAGGTCATTCTCGTCCTCCCTAGTCTTATTCTTGTCCAATTAGGGTTTTTATGCAATCGTGTGCATCCAATAGGTGTGTTCGTGTCATTGGACGAACATTTAGGTCATTTTCGTCCTCCCTAGGCTTATTCTTGTCCAATTAGGGTTTTTAACCAATCTTGTGCATCCAATAAGTTCATTTGTGTCATTGGATGAACATTTAGGTCATTTTCGTCCTCCCTAGGCATATTCTTGTCGAATTAGGGTTTTTAACCAATCTTGTGCATCCAATAGGTGTGTTTGTGTCATTGGATGATCAATTAGGTCATTTTCGTCCTCCCTAGGCTTATTCTTGTCCAATTAGGGTTTTTAACCAATCTTGTGCATCCAATAGGTTCGTTTGTGTCATTGGATTATCAATTAGGTCATTTTCGTCCTCCCTAGGCATATTCTTGTCCAATTAGGGTTTTTAACCAATCTTGTGCATCCAATAGGTGTGTTTGTGTCATTGGATGATCAATTAGGTCATTTTCGTCCTCGCTAGGCTTATTCTTGTCCAATTAGTGTTTTTAACCAATCTTCTGCATCCGATAAGTTTGTTTGTGTCATTGAATTAATATTTAGGTCATTTTCGTCCTCCCTAGGAATATTCTTGTCCAATTAGTGTTTTTAACCAATCTTGTGCATCCAATAGGTGTGTTTGTGTCATTGGATGATCAATTAGGTCACTTTCGTCCTCCCTAGGCATATTCTTGTCCAATTAGGGTTTTTAACCAATCTTGTGCATCCAATAGGTGTGTTTGTGTCATTGGATGATCAATTAGGTCATTTTCGTCCTCCCTAGGCTTATTCTTGTCCAATTAGGGTTTTTAACCAATCTTGTGCATCCAATAGGTGTGTTTGTGTCATTGGATGATCAATTACGTCATTTTCGTCCTCCCTAAGCTTATTCTTGTCCAATTAGGGTTTTTAACCAATCTTGTGCATCCAATAAGTTCATTTGTGTCATTGGATTAACATTTAGGTCATTTTCGTCCTCCCTAGGCTTATTCTTGTCCAATTAGGGTTTCTAACCAATCTTGTGCATTCAATAGGTGTGTCTGTGTCATTGGATGAACATTTAGGTCATTTTCGTCCTCCCTAGGCTTATTCTTGTCCAATTAGGGTTTTTAACCAATCTTGTGCATCCAATAAGTTCATTTGTGTCATTGGATGAACATTTAGGTCATTTTCGTCCTCCCTAGGCTTATTCTTGTCCAATTAGGGTTTTTAACCAATCATGTGCATCCAATAAGTTCATTTGTGTCATTGGATGAACATTTAGGTCATTTTCGTCCTCCCTAGTCTTATTCTTGTCCAATTAGGGTTTTTATGCAAACTTGTGCATCCAATAGGTGTGTTTGTGTCATTGGACGAACATTTAAGTCATTTTCGTCCTCCCTAGGCTTATTCTTGTCCAATTAGGGTTTTTATGCAATCTTGTGCATACAATTGGTGTGTTTGTGTCATTGGACGAACATTTAGGTCATTTTCGTCCTCCCTAGGCTTATTCTTGTTCAATTAGGGTTTTTAACCAACCTTGTGCATCCAATAAGTTCATTTGTGTCATTGGTTGAACATTTAGGTCATTTTCGTCCTCCGTAGGCTTATTCTTTTCCAATTAGGGTTTTTAACCAACCTTGTGCATCCAATAAGTTCATTTGTGTCATTGGTGGAACATTTAGGTCATTTACGTCCTCCCTAGTCTTATTCTTGTCCAATTAGGGTTTTTATGCAATCTTGTGCATCCAATAGGTGTGTTTGTGTCATTGGACGAACATTTAGGTCATTTTCTTCCTCCCTAGGCATATTCTTGTCCAATTAGGGTTTTTAACCGATCTTGTGCATCCAATAAGTTCATTTGTGTCATTGGACGAACATTTATGTCATTTTCGTCCTCCCTAGGCTTATTCTTGTCCAATTAGGGTTTTTAACCAAACTTGTGCATCCAATAAGTTCATTTGTGTCATTGGATGAACATTTAGGTCATTTTTGTCCTCCCTAGGCTTATTCTTGTCCAATTAGGGTTTTTAACCAATCTTGTGCATCCAATAAGTTCATTTGTGTCATTGGATGAACATTTAGGTCATTTTCGTCCTCCCTAGGCTTATTCTTGTCCAATTAGGGTTTTTATGCAATCTTGTGCATCCAATAGGTGTGTTTGTGTCATTGGACGAACATTTAGGTCATTTTCGTCCTCCCTAGTCTTATTCTTGTCCAATTAGGGTTTTTATGCAATCTAGTGCATCCAATAGGTGTGTTTGTGTCATTGGACGAACATTTAGGTCATTTTCGTCTTCCCTAGGCTTATTCTTGTTCAATTAGGGTTTTTAACCAACCTTGTGCATCCAATAAGTTCATTTGTGTCATTGGTTGAACATTTAGGTCATTTTCGTCCTCCCTAGGCTTATTCTTGTCCAATTAGGGTTTTTAACCAACCTTGTGCATCCAATAAGTTCATTTGTGTCATTGGTGGAACATTTAGGTCATTTACGTCCTCCCTAGTCTTATTCTTGTCCAATTAGGGTTTTTATGCAATCTTGTGCATCCTATAGGTGTGTTTGTGTCATTGGACGAACATTTAGGTCATTTTCGTTCTCCCTAGGCTTATTCTTGTCCAATTAGGGTTTTTATGCAATCATGTGCATCCAATAGGTGTGTTTGTGTCATTGGACGAACATATAGGTCATTTTCGTCCTCCCTAGGCTTATTTTTGTCCAATTAGGGTTTTTAACCAACCTTGTGCATCCAACAAGTTCATTTGTGTCATTGGTTGAACATTTAGGTCATTTTCGTCCTCCCTAGGCTTATTCTTGTCCAATTAGGGTTTTTAACCAACCTTGTGCATCCAATAAGTTCATTTGTGTCATTGGTGGAACATTTAGGTCATTTACGTCCTCCCTAGTCTTATTCTTGTCCAATTAGGGTTTTTATGCAATCTTGTGCATCCAATAGGTGTGTTTGTGTCATTGGAGGAACATTTAGGTCATTTTCGTCGTCCCTAGTCTTATTCATGTCGAATTAGGGTTTTTGTACAATCTTGTGCATCCAATAGGTGTGTTTGTGTCATTGGAGGAACATTTAGGTTATTTTCGTCCTCCCTAGTCTTATTCTTGTCCAATTAGGGTTTTTATGCAATCTTGTGCATCCAATAGGTGTGTTTGTGTCGTTGGACGAACATTTAGGTCATTTTCGTCCTCCCTAGGCTTATTCTTGTCCAATTAGGGTTTTTAACCAATCTTGTGCATCCAATAAGTTCATTTGTGTCATTGGTGGAACATTTAGGTCATTTACGTCCTCCCTAGGCTTAATCTTGTCCAATTAGGGTTTTCAACCAATCTTGTGCATCCAATAAGTTCATTTGTGTGATTGGATGAACATTTAGGTCATTTTCGTCCTCCCAAGTCTTATTCTTGTCCATTTAAGGTTTTTATGCAATCTTGTGCATCCAATAGGTGTGTTTGTGTCATTGGAGGAACATTTAGGTCATTTTCGTCCTCCCTAGTCTTATTCTTGTCCAATTAGGGTTTTTATGCAATCTTGTGCATCCAATAGGTGTGTTTGTGTCATTGGACGAACATTTAGGTCATTTTCGTCCTCCCTAGGCTTATTCTTGTCCGATTAGGGTTTTTAACCAATCTTGTGCATCCAATAAGTTCATTTGTGTCATTGGATGAACATTTAGGTCATTTTTGTCCTCCCTAGGCTTATTCTTGTCCAATTAGGGTTTTTAACCAATCTTGTGCATCCAATAAGTTCATTTGTGTCATTCGATGAATATTTAGGTCATTTTCGTCCTCCCTAGGCTTATTCTTGTCTAATTAGGGTTTTTAATCAATCTTGTGCATCCAATAAGTTCATTTGTGTCATTGGATGAACATGTAGGTCATTTTAGTCCTCCCTAGGCTTATTCTTGTCCAATTAGGGTTTTTAACCAATCTTGTGCATCCAATAAGTTCATTTTCGTCCTCCCTAGGCTTATTCTTGTCCAATTAGGGTTTTTATGCAATCTTGTGCATCCAATAGGTGTGTTTGTGTCATTGGACGAACATTTAGGTCATTTTCGTCCTCCCTAGTCTTATTCTTGTCCAATTAGGGTTTTTATGCAATCTTGTGCATCCAATATGTGTGTTTGTGTCGTTGGATGAACATTTAGGTCATTTTCGTCCTCCATATGCTTATTCTTGTCCAATTAGGGTTTTTAACCAATCTCGTGCATCCAATAAGTTCATTTGTGTCATTGGATGAACATTTAGGTCATTTTCGTCCTCCCTAGTCTTATTCTTGTCCAATTAGGGTTTTTATGCAATCTTGTGCATCCAATAAGTGTGTTTGTGTCATTGGAGGAACATTTAGGTCATTTTCGTCCTCCCTAGTCTTGTTTTTGTCCAATTAAGGATTTTATGCAATCTTGTGCATCCAATAGGTCTGTTTATGTCATTGGACGAACATTTAGGTCATTTTCGTCCTCCCTAGGCTTATTCTTGTCCAATTAGGGTTTTTAACCAATCTTGTGCATCCAATAAGTTCATTTGTGTCATTGGATGAACATTTAGGTCATTTTCGTCCTCCCTAGGCTTATTCTTGTCCAATTAGGGTTTTTAACCAATCTTGTGCATCCAATAAGTTCATTTGTGTCATTGGATGAACATTTAGGTCATTTTCGTCCTCCATAGTCTTATTCTTGTCCAATTAGGGTTTTTATGCAATCTTGTGCATCCAATATGTGTGTTTGTGTCATTGGACGAACATTTAGGTCATTTTCGTCCTCCCTAGGCTTATTCTTGTCCAATTAGGGTTTTTAACCAATCTTGTGTATCCAATAAGTTCATTTGTGTCATTGGATGAACATTTAGGTCATTTTCGTCCTCCCTAGTCTTATTCTTGTCCAATTAGGGTTTTAAGCAATCTTGTGCATCCAATATGTGGGTTTGTGTCATTGGATGAACATTTAGGTCATTTTCGTCCTCCCTATGCTTATTCTTGTCCAATTAGGGTTTTTAACCAATCTTGTGCATCCAATAAGTTCATTTGTGTCATTGGATGAATATTTAGGTCATTTTCGTCCTCCCTAATCTTATTCTTGTCCAATTAGGGTTTTTATGCAATCATGTGCATCCAATAGGTGTGTTTGTGTCATTGGACGAACATTTAGGTCATTTTCGTCCTCTCTAGGCTTATTCTTGTCCAATTAGGGTTTTTAACCAATCTTGTTTATCCAATAAGTTCATTTGTGTCATTGGATGAACATTTAGGTCATTTTCGTCCTCCCTAGTCTTATTCTTGTCCAATTAGGGTTTTAAGCAATCTTGTGCATCCAATATGTGGGTTTGTGTCATTGGATGAACATTTAGGTCATTTTCGTCCTCCCTATGCTTATTCTTGTCCAATTAGGGTTTTTAACCAATCTTGTGCATCCAATAAGTTCATTTGTGTCATTGGATAAACATTTAGGTCATTTTCGTCCTCCCTATTCTTATTCTTGTCCAATTAGGGTTTTTATGCAATCTTGTGCATCCAATAGGTGTGTTTGTTTCATTGGACGAACATTTAGGTCATTTTCGTCCTCCCTAGGCTTATTCTTGTCCAGTTAGGGTTTTTAACCAATCTTGTGCATCCAATAAGTTCATTTGTGTCATTCGATGAACATTTAGGTCATTTTCGTCCTCCCTAGGCTTATTCTTGTCTAATTAGGGTTTTTAACCAATCTTGTGCATCCAATAAGTTCATTTGTGTCATTGGATGAACAATTAAGTCATTTTCGTCCTCCCTAGGCTTATTCTTGTCCAATTAGGGTTTTTAACCAATCTTGTGCATCCAATAAGTTCATTTGTGTCATTGGATGAACATTTAGGTCATTTTCGTCCTCCCTAGGCTTATTCTTGTCCAATTAGGGTTTTTAACCAATCTTGTGCATCCAATAAGTTCATTTGGGTCATTGGATGAACATTTAGGTCATTTTCGTCATCCCTAGGCTTATTCTTGTCCAATTAGGGTATTATGTAATCTTGTGCATCCAATAGGTGTGTTTGTGTCATTGGACGAACATTTAGGTCATTTTCGTCCTCCCTAGGCTTATTCTTGTCCAATTAGGGTTTTTATGCAATCTTGTGCATCCAATTGGTGTATTTGTGTCATTGGACGAACATTTAGGTCATTTTCGTCCTCCAAAGGCTTATTCTTGTTCAATTAGGGTTTTTAACCAACCTTGTGCATCCAATAAGTTCATTTGTGTCATTGGTTGAACATTTAGGTCATTTTCGTCCTCCCTAGGCTTATTCTTGTCCAATTTGGGTTTTTAACCAACCTTGTGCATCCAATAAGTTCATTTGTGTCATTGGTGGAACATTTAGGTCATTTACGTCCTCCCTAGTCTTATTCTTGTCCAATTAGGGTTTTTATGCAATCTTGTGCATCCAATAGGTGTGTTTGTGTCATTGGACGAACGTTTAGGTCATTTTCGTCCTCCCTAGGCTTATTCTTGTCCAATTAGGGTTTTTAACCAATCTTGTGCATACAATAAGTTCATTTGTGTCATTGGATGATCATTTAGGTCATTTTCGTCCTCCCTAGACTTATTCTTGTCCAATTAGGGTTTTTATGCAATCTTGTGCATCCAATAGGTGTGTTTGTGTCATTGGAGGAACATTTAGGTCATTTTCGTCCTCCCAAGTCTTATTCTTGTCCAATTAGGGATTTTATGCAATCTTGTGCATCCAATAGGTGTGTTTGTGTCATTGGACGAACATTTAGGTCATTTTCGTCCTCCCTAAGCTTATTCTTGTCCAATTAGGGTTTTTAACCAATCTTGTGCATCCAATAAGTTCATTTGTGTCATTCGATGAACATTTAGGTCATTTTCGTCCTCCCTAGGCTTATTTTTGTCTAATTAGGGTTTTTAACCAATCTTGTGCATCCAATAAGTTCATTTGTGTCATTGGATGAACATGTAGGTCATTTACGTCATCCCTAGGCTTATTCTTGTCCAATTAGGGTTTTTAACCAATCTTGTGCATCCAATAAGTTCATTTGTTTCATTGGATGAACATTTAGGTCATTTTCGTCCTCCCTAGGCTTATTCTTGTCCAATTAGGGTTTTTATGCAAACTTGTGCATCCAATAGGTGTGTTTGTGTCATTGGACGAACATTTAGGTCATTTTCGTCCTCCCTAGGCTTATTCTCGTCCAATTAGGGTTTTTATGCAATCTTGTGCATCCAATAGGTGTGTTTGTGTCATTGGACGAACATTTAGGTCATTTTCGTCCTCCCTAGGCTTATTCTTGTCCAATTAGGGTTTTTAATCAATCTGGTGCATCCAATAAGTTCATTTGTGTCATTGGATGAACATTTAGGTCATTTTTGTCCTCCCTAGGCTTATTCTTGTCCAATTAGGGTTTTTAACCAATATTGTGCATCCAATAAGTTCATTTGTGTCATTGGATGAACATTTAGGTCATTTTCGTCCTCCCTAGGCTTATTCTTGTCCAATTAGGGTTTTTATGCAATCTTGTGCATCCAATAGGTGTGTTTGTGTCATTGGACGAACATTTAGGTCATTTTCGTCCTCCCTAGGCTTATTCTTGTCTAGTTAGGGTTTTTAACCAATCTTGTGCATCCAATAAGTTCATTTGTGTCATTGGATGAACATTTAGGTCATTTTCGTCCTCCCTAGGCTTATTCTTGTCCAATTAGGGTTTTTAAGCAATCTTGTGCATCCAATAAGTTCATTTGTGTCATCGGATGAACATTTAGGTCATTTTCCTCCTCCCTAGGCTTATTCTTGTCCAATTAGGGTTTTTAACCAATCTTGTGCATCCAATAGGTGTATTTGTGTCATTGGATGAACATTTAGGTCATTTTCGTCCTCCCTAGGCTTATTCTTGTCCAATTAGGGTTTTTAACCAATCTTGTGCATCCAATAAGTTCATTTGTGTCATTGGATAAACATTTAGGTCATTTTCGTCCACCCTAGGCTTATTCTTGTCCAATTAGGGTTTTTAACCAATCTTGTGCATCCAATAGGCGTGTTTGTGTTATTGGATGAACATTTAGGTCATTTTCGTCCTCCCTAGGCTTATTCTTGTCCAATTAGGGTTGCTAACCAGTCTTGTGCATCCAATAGGTGTGTTTGCGTCATTGGATGAACATTTAGGTCATTTTCGTCCTCCCTAGGCTTATTCTTGTCCAATTAGGGTTTTTAACCAATCTTGTGCATCCAATAAGTTCATTTGTGTCATTGGATGAACATTTAGGTCATTTTCGTCCTCCCTAGGCTTATTCTTGTCCAATTAGGGTTTTTAACCAATCTTGTGTGTCCAATAAGTTCATTTGTGTCATTGGATGAACATTTAGGTCATTTTCGTCCTCCCTAGGCTTATTCTTGTCCAATTAGGGTTTTTATGCAATCTTGTGCATCCAATAGGTGTGTTTGTGTCATTGGACGAACATTTAGGTCATTTTCGTCCTCCCTAGTCTTATTCTTGTCCAATTAGGGTTTTTATGCAATCTAGTGCATCCAATAGGTGTGTTTGTGTCATTGGACGAACATTTAGGTCATTTTCGTCCTCCCTAGGCTTATTCTTGTCCAATTAGGGTTTTTAACCAAACTTGTGCATCCAATAAGTTCATTTGTGTCATTGGATGAACATTTAGGTCATTTTTGTCCTCCCTAGGCTTATTCTTGTCCAATTAGGGTTTTTAACCAATCTTGTGCATCCAATAAGTTCATTTGTGTCATTGGATGAACATTTAGGTCATTTTCGTCCTCCCTAGGCTTATTCTTGTCCAATTAGGGTTTTTATGCAATCTTGTGCATCCAATAGGTGTGTTTGTGTCATTGGACGAACATTTAGGTCATTTTCTTCCTCCCTAGGCTTTTTCTTGTCCAATTAGGACTTTTAACCAATCTTGTGCATCCAATAAGTTCATTTGTGTCATTGGACGAACATTTAGGTCATTTTCGTCCTCCCTAGGCTTATTCTTGTCCAATTAGGGTTTTTAACCAAACTTGTGCATCCAATAAGTTCATTTGTGTCATTGGATGAACATTTAGGTCATTTTTGTCCTCCCTAGGCTTATTCTTGTCCAATTAGGGTTTTTAACCAATCTTGTGCATCCAATAAGTTCATTTGTGTCATTGGATGAACATTTAGGTCATTTTCGTCCTCCCTAGGCTTATTCTTGTCCAATTAGGGTTTTTATGCAATCTTGTGCATCCAATAGGTGTGTTTGTGTCATTGGACGAACATTTAGGTCATTTTCGTCCTCCCTAGGCTTATTCTTGTCCAGTTAGGGTTTTTAACCAATCTTGTGCGTCCAATAAGTTCATTTGTGTCATTGGATGAACATTTATGTCATTTTCGTCCTCCCTAGGCTTATTCTTGTCTAATTAGGGTTTTTAACCAATCTTGTGCATCCAATAAGTTCATTTGTGTCATTGGATGAACATTTAGGTCATTTTCGTCCTCCCTAGGCTTATTCTTGTCCAATTAGGGTTTTTAGCCAATCTTGTGCATCCAATGGGTGTGTTTGTGTCATTAGATAAACATTTAGGTCATTTTCGTCCTCCCTAGTCTTATTCTTGTCCAATTAGGGTTTTTATGCAATCTTGTGCATCCAATAGGTGTGTTTGTGTCATTGGACGAACATTTAGGTCATTTTCGTCCTCCCTAGGCTTATTCTTGTCCAATTAGGGTTTTTAACCAATCTTGTGCATCCAATAAGTTCATTTGTGTCATTGGATGAACATTTAGGTCATTTTCGTCCTCCCTAGTCTTATTCTTGTAGAATTAGGTTTTTATGCAATCTTGTGCATCCAATAGGTGTGTTTGTGTTATTGGAGGAACATTTAGGTCATTTTCGTCCTCCCTAGTCTTATTCTTGTCCAATTAGGGTTTTTATGTAATCTTGTGCATCCAATAGGTGTGTTTGTGTCATTGGACGAACATTTAGGTCATTTTCGTCCTCCCTAGTCTTATTCTTGTCCAATTAGGGTTTTTATGCAATCTTGTGCATCCAATATGTGTGTTTGTGTCATTGGACGAACATTTAGGTCATTTTCGTCCTCCCTAGTCTTATTCTTGTCCAATTAGGGTTTTTATGCAATCTAGTGCATCCAATAGGTGTGTTTGTGTCATTGGACGAACATTTAGGTCATTTTCGTCCTCCCTAGTCTTATTCTTGTCCAATTAGGGTTTTTATGCAATCTAGTGCATCCAATAGGTGTGTTTGTGTCATTGGACAAACATTTAGGTCATTTTCGTCCTCCCTAGGCTTATTCTTGTCCAATTAGGGTTTTTAACCAATCTTGTGCATCCAATAAGTTCATTTGTGTCATTGGATTAACATTTAGGTCATTTTCGTCCTCCCTAGGCTTATTCTTGTCCAATTAGGGTTTTTAACCAATCTTGTGCATCCAGTAAGTTCATTTGTGTCATTGGATGAACATTTAGGTCATTTTCGTCCTCCCTAGGCTTATTCTTGTCCAATTAGGGTTTTTATGCAATCTTGTGCATCCAATAGGTGTGTTTGTGTCATTGGACGAACATTTAGGTCATTTTCGTCCTCCCTAGGCTTATTCTTGTCCAATTAGGGTTTTTAACCAACGTTGTGCATCCAATAAGTTCATTTGTGTCATTGGATGAACATTTAGGTCATTTTCGTCCTCCCTAGTCTTATTCTTGTCCAATTAGGGTTTTTATGCAATCTTGTGCATCCAATAGGTGTGTTTGTGTCATTGGACGAACATTTAGGTCATTTTCGTCCTCCCTAGGCTTATTCTTGTCTAATTAGGGTTTTTAACCAATCTTGTGCATCCAATAAGTTCATTTGTGTCATTGGATGAACTTTTAGGTCATTTTCGTCCTCCCTAGTCTTATTCTTGTCCAATTTAGGGTTTTAAGCAAACTTGTGCATCCAATATGTGGGTTTGTGTCATTGGATGAACGTTTAGGTCATTTTCGTCCTCCCTATGCTTATTCTTGTCCAATTAGGGTTTTTAACCAATCTTGTGCATCCAATAAGTTCATTTGTGTCATTGGATGAACATTTAGGTCATTTTCGGCCTCCCTAGTCTTATTCTTGTCCAATTAGGGTTTTTATGCAATCTTGTGCATCCAATAGGTGTGTTTGTGTCATTGGATGAACATTTAGGTCATTTTCGTCCTCCCTAGGCTTATTCTTGTCCAATTAGGGTTTTTAACCAATCTTGTGCATCCAATAAGTTCATTTGTGTCATTGGATGAACATTTAGGTCATTTTCGTCCTCCCTAGGCTTATTCTTGTCCAATTAGGGTTTTTATGCAATCTTGTGCATCCAATAGGTGTGTTTGTGCCATTGGACGAACATTTAGGTCATTTTCGTCCTCCCTAGGCTTATTCTTGTCCAATTAGGGTTTTTAACCAATCTGGTGCATCCAATAAGTTCATTTGTGTCATTGGATGAACATTTAGGTCATTTTCGTCCTCCCTAGTCTTATTCTTGTCCAATTAGGGTTTTTAACCAATCTTGTGCATCCAATAAGTTCATTTGTGTCATTGGACGAACATTTAGGTCATTTTCGTCCTCCCTAGGATTATTCTTGTCCAATTAGGGTTTTTATGCAATCTTGTGCATCCAATAAGTTCATTTGTGTCATTGGACGAACATTTAGGTCATTTTCGTCCTCCCTAGTCTTATTCTTGTCCAATTAGGGTTTTTATGCAATCTTGTGCATCCAATAGGTGTGTTTGTGTCATTGGACGAACATTTAGGTCATTTTCGTCCTCCCTAGGCTTATTCTTGTCCAATTAGGGTTTTTAACCAATCTGGTGCATCCAATAAGTTCATTTGTGTCATTGGATGAACATTTAGGTCATTTTCGTCCTCCCTAGTCTTATTCTTGTCCAATTAGCGTTTTTAACCAATCTTGTGCATCCAATAAGTTCATTTGTGTCATTGCACGAACATTTAGGTCATTTTCGTCCTCCCTAGGCTTATTCTTGTCCAATTAGGGTTTTTATGCAATCTTGTGCATCCAATAAGTTCATTTGTGTCATTGGACGAACATTTAGGTCATTTTCGTCCTCCCTAGGCTTATTCTTGTCCAATTAGGGTTTTTAACCAATCTTGTGCATCCAATAAGTTCATTTGTGTCATTGGATGAACATTTAGGTCATTTTCGTCCTCCCTAGGCTTATTCTTGTCCAATTAGGGTTTTTATGCAATCTTGTGCATCCAATAGGTGTGTTTGTGTCATCGGACGAACATTTAGGTCATTTTCGTCCTCCCTAGGCTTATTCTTGTCGAATTAGGGTTTTTAACCAATCTTGTGCATCCAATAAGTTCATTTGTGTCATTGGAGGAACATTTAGGTCATTTTCGTCCTCCCTAGTCTTATTCTTGTCCAATTAGAGTTTTTATGCAATCTTGTGCATCCAATAGGTGTGTTTGTGTCATTGGACGAACATTTAGGTTATTTTCGCCCTCCCTAGGCTTATTCTTGTCCAATTAGGGTTTTTAACCAATCTTGTGCATCCAATAAGTTCATTTGTGTCATAGGACGAACATTTAGGTCATTTTCGCCCTCCCTAGGCTTATTCTTGTCCAATTAGGGTTTTTAACCAATCTTGTGCATCCAATAAGTTCATTTGTGTCATTGGATGAACATTTTGGTCATTTTCGTCCTCCCTAGGCTTATTCTTGTCCAATTAGGGTTTTGATGCAATCTTGTGCATCCAATAGGTGTGTTTGTGTCATAGGACGAACATTTAGGTCATTTTCGTCCTCCCAAGGCTTATTCTTGTCCAATTAGGGTTTTTATGCAATCTTGTGCATCCAATAGGTGTGTTTGTGTCATTGGACGAACATTTAGGTCATTTTCGTCCTCCCTAGTCTTATTCTTGTCCAATTAGGGTTTTTATGCAATCTTGTGCATCCAATATGTGTGTTTGTGTCATTGGAGGAACATTTAGGTCATATTCGTCCTCCCTAGTCTTATTCTTGTCCAATTAGGGTTTTAAGCAATCTTGTGCATCCAATATGTGGGTTTGTGTCATTGGATGAACATTTAGGTCATTTTCGTCCTCCCTATGCTTATTCTTGTCCAATTAGGGTTTTTATCCAATCTTGTGCATCCATTAAGTTCATTTGTGTCATTGGATGAACATTTAGGTCATTTTCGTCCTCCCAATTCTTATTCTTGTCCAATTAGGGTTTTTATGCAATCTTGTGCATCCAATAGGTGTGTTTGTGTCATTGGACGAACATTTAGGTCATTTTCGTCCTCCCTAGGCTTATTCTTGTCCAGTTAGGGTTTTTAACCTATCTTATGCATCCAATAAGTTCATTTGTGTCATTCGATGAACATTTAGGTCATTTTCGTCCTCCCTAGGCTTATTCTTGTCTAATTAGGGTTTTTAACCAATATTGTGCATTCAATAAGTTCATTTGTGTCATTCGATGAACATTTAGGTCATTTTCGTCCTCCCTAGGCTTATTCTAGTCTAATTAGGGTTTTTAACCAATATTGTGCATTCAATAAGTTCATTTGTGTCATTGGATGAACATTTAGGTCATTTTCGTCCTCCCTAGGCTTATTCTTGTCCAATTAGGGTTTTTATGCAATCTTGTGCATCCAAAAGGTGTGTTTGTGTCATTGGACGAACATTTAGGTCATTTTCGTCCTCCCTAGGCTTATTCTTGTCCAATTAGGGTTTTTATGCAATCTTGTGCATCCAACTGGTGTGTTTGTGTCATTGGACGAACATTTAGGTCATTTTCGTCCTCCCTAGGCTTATTCTTGTCCGATTAGGGTTTTTAACCAATCTTGTGCATCCAATAAGTTCATTTGTGTCATTGGATGAACATTTAGGTCATTTTCGTCCTCCCTAGGTTTATTCTTGTCCAATTAGGGTTTTTAACCAATCTTGTGCATCCAATAAGTTTATTTGTGTCATTGGATGAACATTTAGGTCATTTTCTTCCTCCCTAGGCTTATTCTTGTCCAATAAGGGTTTTTAACCAATCTTGTGCATCCAATAGGTGTGTTTGTGTCATTGGATGAACATTTAGGTCATTTTCGTCCTCCCTAGGCTTATTCTTGCCCAATTAGGGTTTTTATGCAATCTTGTGCATCCAATAGGTGTGTTTGTGTCATTGGACGAACATTTAGGTCATTTTCGTCCCCCCTAGGCTTATTATTGTCCGATTAGGGTTTTTAACCAATCTTGTGCATCCAATAAGTTCATTTGTGTCATTGGATGAACATTTAGGTCATTTTCGTCCTCCCTAGGCTTATTCTTGTCCAATTAGGGTTTTTAACCAATCTTGTGCATCCAATAAGTTCATTTGTGTCATTGGATGAACATTTAGGTCATTTTCGTCCTCCCTAGGCTTATTCTTGTCCAATTGGGGGTTTTTATGCAATCTTGTGCATCCAATAGGTGTGTTTGTGTCATTGGACGAACATTTAGGTCATTTTCGTCCTCCATAGGCTTATTCTTGTCCAATTAGGGTTTTTATGCAATCCTGTGCATCCAATAGGTGTGTTTGTGTCATTGGACGAACATTTAGGTCATTTTCGTCCTCCCTAGGCTTATTCTTGTCCAATTAGGGTTTTTAACAAATCTTGTGCATCCAATAAGTTCATTTGTGTCATTGGATGAACATTTAGGTCATTTTCGTCCTCCCTAGGCTTATTCTTGTCCAATTAGGGTTTTTAACCAATCTTGTGCATCCAATAAGTTCATTTGTGTCATTGGATGAACATTTAGGTCATTTTCGTCCTCCCTAGGCTTATTCTTGTCCAATTAGGGTTTTTATGCAATCTTGTGCATCCAATAGGTGTGTTTGTGTCATTGGACGAACATTTAGGTCATTTTCGTCCTCCCTAGGCTTATTCTTGTATAATTAGGGTTTTTAACCAATCTTGTGCGTCCAATAAGTTCATTTGTGTCATTGGAGGAACATTTAGGTCATTTTCGTCCTTCCTAGTCTTATTCTTGTCCAATTAGGGTTTTTATGCAATCTTGTGCATCCAATAGGTGTGTTTGTGTCATTGGACGAACATTTAGGTCATTTTCGTCCTCCCTAGGCTTATTCTTGTCCAATTAGGGTTTTAAGCAATCTTGTGCGTCCAATATGTGTGTTTGTGTAATTGGATGAACATTTAGGTAATTTTCGTCCTCCCTATGCTTATTCTTGTCCAATTAGGGTTTTTTAACCAATCTTGTGCATACAATAAGTTCATTTGTGTCATTGGATGAACATTTAGGTCATTTTCGTCCTCCCTAGTCTTATTCTTGTCCAATTAGGGTTTTTATGCAATCTTGTGTATCCAATAGGTGTGTTTGTGTCATTGGAGGAACATTTAGGTCATTTTCGTCCTCCCTAGTCTTATTCTTGTCCAATTAGGGATTTTATGCAATCTTGTGCATCCAATAGGTGTGTTTGTGTCATTGGACGAACATTTAGGTCATTTTCGTCCTCCCTAACCTTATTCTTGTCCAATTAGGGTTTTTAACCAATCTTGTGCATCCAATAAGTTCATTTGTTTCATTGGATGAACATTTTGGTCATTTTCGTCCTCCCTAGGCTTATTCTTGTCCAATTAGGGTTTTTAACCAATCTTGTGCATCCAATAAGTTCATTGGTGTCATTGGATGAACATTTAGGTCATTTTCGTCCTCCCTAGGCTTATTCTTGTCCAATTAGGGTTTTTAACCAATCTTGTGCATCCAATAAGTTCATTTGTGTCATTGGATGAACATTTAGGTCATTTTCGTCCTCCCTAGTCTTATTCTTGTCCAATTAGGGTTTTTATGCAATCTTGTGCATCCAATAGGCGTGTTTGTGTCATTGGAGGAACATTTAGGTCATTTTCGTCCTCCCTAGTCTTATTCTTGTCCAATTAGGGTTTTTATGCAATCTTGTGCATCCAATTGGTGTGTTTGTGTCATTGGACGAACATTTAGGTCATTTTCGCCCTCCCTAGGCTTATTCTTGTCCAATTATCGTTTTTAACCAACCTTGTGCATCCAATAAGTTCATTTGTGTCATTGGATGAACATTTAGGTCATTTTCGTCCTCCCTAGGCTTATTCTTGTCCAATTAGGGTTTTTAACCAATCTTGTGCATCCAATAAGTTCATTTGTGTCATTGGATGAACATTTAGGTCATTTTCGTCCTCCCTAGGCTTATTCTTGTCCAATTAGGGTTTTTATGCAATCTTGTGCATCCAATAGGTGTGTTTGTGTCATTGGACGAACATTTAGGTCATTTTCGTCCTCCCTAGGCTTATTCTTGTCCGATTAGGGTTTTTAACCAATCTTGTGCGTCCAATATGTTCATTTGTGTCATTGGATGAACATTTAGGTCATTTTCGTCCTCCCTAGTCTTATTCTTGTCCAATTTGGGTTTTAAGCAATCTTGTGCATCCACTATGTGGGTTGGTGTCATTGGATGAACATTTAGGTCATTTTCGTCCTCCCTATGCTTATTCTTGTCCAATTAGGGTTTTTAACCAATCTTGTGCATCCAATAAGTTTATTTGTGTCATTGGAGGAACATTTAGGTCATTTTCGTCCTCCCTAGTCTTATTCTTGTCCAATTAGGGTTTTTATGCAATCTTGTGCATCCAATAGGTGTGTTTGTGTCATTCGACGAACATTTAGGTCATTTTCGTCCTCCCTAGGCTTATTCTTGGCCAATTAGGGTTTTTAACCAATCTTGTGCATCCAATAAGTTCATTTGTGTCATTGGATGAACATTTAGGTCATTTTCGTCCTCCCTAGTCTTATTCTTGTCCAATTAGGGTTTTTATGCAATCTTGTGCATCCAATAGGTGTGTTTGTGTCATTGGAGGAACATTTAGGTCTTTTTCGTCCTCCATAGTCTTATTCTTGTCCAATTAGGGTTTTAACCAATCTTGTGCATCCAATATGTGGGTTTGTGTCATTGGATGAACATTTAGGTCATTTTCGTCCTCCCTATGCTTATTCTTGTCCAATTAGGGTTTTTAACCAATCTTGTGCATCCAATAAGTTCATTTGTGTCATTGGATGAACATTTAGGTCATTTTCGTCCTCCCTAGGCTTATTCTTGTCCAATTAGGGTTTTTAACCAATCTTGTGCATCCAATAAGTTCATTTGTGTCATTGGATGAACATTTAGGTCATTTTCGTCCTCCCTAGTCTTAGTCTTGTCCAATTAGGGTTTTAAGCAATCTTGTGCATCCAATATGTGTGTTTGTGTCATTGGATGAACATTTAGGTCATTTTCGTCCTCCCTAGGCTTATTCTTGTCCAATTTGGGTTTTTAACCAATCTTGTGCATACAATAAGTTCATTTGTGTCATTGGATGAACATTTAGGTCAATTTCGTCCTCCCTAGTCTTATTCTTGTCCAATTAGGGTTTTTATGCAATCTTGTGCATCGAATAAGTTCATTTGTGTCATTGGATGAACATTTAGGTCATTTTCGTCCTCCCTAGGCTTATTCTTGTCCAATTAGGGTTTTTAACCAATCTTGTGCATCCAATAAGTTCATTTGTGTCATTGGATGAACATTTAGGTCATTTTCGTCCTCCCTAGGCTTATTCTTGTCCAATTAGGGTTTTTAACCAATCTTGTGCATCCAATAGGTGTGTTTGTGTCATTGGATGAACATTTAGGTCATTTTCGTCCTCCCTCGGCTTATTCTTGTCCAATTAGGGTTTTTTACCAATCTTGTGCATCCAATAAGTTCATTTGTGTCATTGGATTAACATTTAGGTCATTTTCGTCCTTCCTAGGCTTATTCTTGTCCAATTACGGTTTCTAACCAATCTTGTGCATCAAATAGGTGTGTTTGTGTCATTGGATGAACATTTAGGTCATTTTCGTCCTCCCTAGGCTTATTCTTGTCCAATTAGGGTTTTTAACCAATCTTGTGCATCCAATAAGTTCATTTGTGTCATTGGATGAACATTTAGGTCATTTTCGTCCTCCCTAGGCTTATTCTTGTCCAATTAGGGTTTTTATGCAATCTTGTGCATCCAATAGGTGTGTTTGTGTCATTGGACGAACATTTAGGTCATTTTCGTCCTCCCTAGGCTTATTCTTGTATAATTAGGGTTTTTAACCAATCTTGTGCGTCCAATAAGTTCATTTGTGTTTGTGTCAATAGGTGTGAACATTTAGGTCATTTTCGTCCTCCCTAGGCTTATTCTTGTCCAATTAGGGTTTTTAACCAATCTTGTGCATCCAATAAGTTCATTTGTGTCATTGGATGAACATTTAGGTCATTTTCGTCCTCCCTAGGCTTATTCTTGTCCAATTAGGGTTTTTATGCAATCTTGTGCATCCAATAGGTGTGTTTGTGTCATTGGACGAACATTCAGGTCATTTTCGTCCTCCCTAGGCTTATTCTTGTCCAATTAGGGTTTTTAACCAATCTTGTGCATCCAATAAGTTCATTTGTGTCATTGGATGAACATTTAGGTCATTTTTGTCCTCCCTAGGCTTATTCTTGCCCAATTAGGGTTTTTAACCAATCTTGTGCATCCAATAAGTTCATTTGTGTCATTGGATGAACATTTAGGTCATTTTCGTCCTCCCTAGGCTTATTCTTGTCCAATTAGGGTTTTTATGCAATCTTGTGCATCCAATAGGTATGTTTGTGTCATTGGACGAACATTTAGGTCATTTTCGTCCTCCCTAGTCTTATTCTTGTCCAATTAGGGTTTTTATGCAATCTAGTGCATCCAATAGGTGTGTTTGTGTCATTGGACGAACATTTAGGTCATTTTCGTCCTCCCTAGGCTTATTCTTGTCCAATTAGGGTTTTTAACCAATCTTGTGCATCCAATAAGTTCATTTGTGTCATTGGATGAACATTTAGGTAATTTTCGTCGTCCTTAGTCTTATTCTTGTCGAATTAGGTTTTTATGCAATCTTGTGCATCCAATAGGTGTGTTTGTGTCATTGGAGGAACATTTAGGTCATTTTCGTCCTCCCTAGTCTTATTCTTGTCCAATTAGGGTTTTTATGCAATCTTGTGCATCCAATAGGTGTGTTTGTGTCATTGGACGAACATTTGGGTCATTTTCGTCCTCCCTAGGCTTATTCGTGTCCAATTAGGGTTTTTAACCAATCTTGTGCATCCAATAAGTTCATTTGTGTCATTGGATGAACATTTAGGTCATTTTCGTCCTCCCTAGGCTTATTCTTGTCCAATTAGGGTTTTTAACCAATCTTGTGCATCCAATAAGTTCATTTGTGTCATTGGATGAACATTTAGGTCATTTTCGTCCTCCCTAGGCTTATTCTTGTCCAATTAGGGTTTTTAACCAATCTTGTGCATCCAATAAGTTCATTTGTGTCATTGGATGAACATTTAGGTCATTTTCGTCCTCCGTAGGCTTATTCTTGTACAATTAGGGTTTTTAACCAATCTTGTGCATCCGATAGGTGTGTTTGTGTTATTGGATGAACATTTAGGTCATTTTCGTCCTCCCTAGGCTTATTCTTGTCCAATTAGGGTTTCTAACCAATCTTGTGTATCCAATAGATGTATTTGTGTCATTGGATGAACATTTAGGTCATTTTCGTCCTCCCTAGGCTTATTCTTGTCCAATTAGGGTTTTTAAGCAATCTTGTGCATCCAATAAGTTCATTTGTGTCATTGGATGAACATTTAGGTCATTTTCGTCCTCCCTAGGCTTATTCTTGTCCAATTAGGGTTATTAACCAATCTTGTGCGTCCAATAGGTGTGTTTGTGTCATTGGATGAACATTTAGGTCATTTTCCTCCTCCCTATGCTTATTCTTGTCCAATTAGGGTTTTTAACCAATCTTGTGCATCCAATAAGTTCATTTGTGTCATTGGATGAACATTTAGGTCATTTTCGTCCTCCCTAGGCATATTCTTGTCCAATTAGGGTTTTTAACCAATCTTTTGCATCCAATAGGTGTATTTGTGTCATTGGATGAACATTTAGGTCATTTTCGTCCTCCCTAGGCTTATTCTTGTCCAATTAGGGTTTTTAACCAATCTTGTGCATCCAATAAGTTCATTTGTGTCATTGGATGAACATTTAGGTCATTTTCGTCCTCCCTAGGCTAATTCTTGTCCAACTAGGGTTTTTAACCAATCTTGTGCATCCAATAGGTGTGTTTGTGTCATTGGATGAACATTTAGGTCATTTTCGTCCTCCCTAGGCTTATTCTTGTCCAATTAGGGTTTTTAACCAATCTTGTGCATCCAATAAGTTCATTTGTGTTATTGGTTGAACATTTAGGTCATTTTCGTCCTCCCTAGGCTTATTCTTGTCCAATTAGGGTTTTTAACAAACCTTGTGCATCCAATAAGTTCATTTGTGTCATTGGTGGAACATTTAGGTCATTTACGTCCTCCCTAGTCTTATTCTTGTCCAATTAGGGTTTTTATGCAATCTAGTGCATCCAATAGGTGTGTTTGTGTCATTGGACGAACATTTAGGTCATTTTCGTCCTCCCTAGGCTTATTCTTGTCCAATTAGGGTTTTTAACCAACCTTGTGCATCCAATATGTTCATTTGTGTCATTGGTTGAACATTTAGGTCATTTTCGTTCTCCCTAGGCTTATTCTTGTCCAATTAGGGTTTTTAACGAATCTAGTGCATCCAATAAGTTCATTTGTGTCATTGGATGAACATTTAGGTCATTTTCGTCCTCCCTAGGCTTATTCTTGTCCAATTAGGGTTTTTATGCAATCTTGTGCATCCAATAGGTGTGTTTGTGTCATTGGACGAACATTTAGGTCATTTTCGTCCTCCCTAGTCTTATTCTTGTCCAATTAGGATTTTTATGCAATCTAGTGCATCCAATAGGTGTGTTTGTGTCATTGGACGAACATTTAGGTCATTTTCGTCCTCCCTAGGCTTATTCTTGTCCAATTAGGGTTTTTAACCAATCTTGTGCATCCAATAAGTTCATTTGTGTCATTGGATGAACATTTAGGTCATTTTTGTCCTCCCTAGTCTTTTTCTTGTCCAATTAGGGTTTTTAACCAATCTTGTGCATCCAATAAGTTCATTTGTGTCATTGGATGAACATTTAGGTCATTTTCGTCTTCCCTAGGCTTATTCTTTTACAATTAGGGTTTTTAACCAATCTTGTGCATCCAATAAGTTCATTTGTGTCATTGGATGAACATTTAGGTCATTTTCGTCCTCCCTAGGCTTATTCTTGTCCAATTAGGGTTTTTATGCAATCTTGTGCATCCAATAGGTGTGTTTGTGTCATTGGACGAACATTTAGGTCATTTTCGTCCTCCCTAGTCTTATTCTTGTCCAATTAGGGTTTTTATGCAATCTAGTGCATCCAATAGGTGTGTTTGTGTCATTGGACGAACATTTAGGTCATTTTTGTCCTCCCTAGGCTTATTCTTGTCCAATTAGGGTTTTTAACCAATCTTGTGCATCCAATAAGTTCATTTGTGTCATTGGATGAACATTTAGGTCATTTTCGTCCTCCCTATGCTTATTCTTGTCCAATTTGGGTTTTTAACCAATCTTGTGCATACAATAAGTTCATTTGTGTCATTGGATGAACATTTAGGTCATTTTCGTCCTCCCTAGTCTTATTATTGTCCAACTAGGGTTCTTATGCAATCTTGTGCATCCAATAAGTTCATTTGTGTCATTGGATGAACATTTAGGTCATTTTCGTCCTCCCTAGGCTTATTCTTGTCCAATTAGGGTTTTTAACCAATCTTGTGCATCCAATAAGTTCATTTGTGTCATTGGATGAACATTTAGGTCATTTTCGTTCTCCCTAGGCTTATTCTTGTCCAATTAGGGTTTTTAACCAATCTTGTGCATCCAATAAGTTCATTTGTGTCATTGGATGAACATTTAGGTCATTTTCGTCCTCCCTAGTTTTATTCTTGTCCAATTAGGGTTTTTATGCAATCTTGTGCATCCAATAGGTGTGTTTGTGTCATTGGACGAACATTTAGGTCATTTTGGTCCTCCCTAGGCTTATTCTTGTCCAATTAGGGTTTTTAACCAATCTTGTGCATCCAATAAGTTCATTTGTGTCATTGGATGAACATTTAGGTCATTTTCATCCTCCCAATGCTTATTCTTGTCCTATTAGGGTTTTCAACCAATCTTGTGCATCCAATAAGTTCATTTGTGTCATTGGATGAACATTTAGGTCATTTTCGTCCTCCCTAGGCTTATTCTTGTCCAATTAGGGTTTTTAACCAATCTTGTGCATCCAATAAGTTCATTTGTGTCATTGGATGAACATTTAGGTCATTTTCGTCCTCCCTAGTCTTATTCTTGTCCAATTAGGGTTTTTATGCAATCTTGTGCATCCAATAGGTGTGTTTGTGTCATTGGACCAACATTTAGGTCATTTTCGTCCTCCCTAGGCTTATTCTTGTCCAATTAGGGTTTTTAACCAACCTTGTGCATCCAATAAGTTCATTTGTGTCATTGGTGGAACATTTAGGTCATTTACGTCCTCCCTAGTCTTATTCTTGTCCAATTAGGGTTTTTATGCAATCTTGTGCATCCAATAGGTGTGTTTGTGTAATTGGAGGAACATTTAGGTCATTTTTGTCCTCCCTAGGCTTATTCTTGTCCAATTAGGGTTTTTAATCAATCTTGTGCATCCAATAAGTTCATTTGTGTCATTGGATGAACATTTAGGTCATTTTCGTCCTCCCTAGGCTTATTCTTGTCCAATTAGGGTTTTTAACCAATTTTGTGCATCCAATAAGTTCATTTGTGTCATTGGATGAACATTTAGGTCATTTTCGTCCTCCCTAGGCTTATTCTTGTCCAATTAGGGTTTTTAACCAATTTTGTGCATCCAATAAGTTCATTTGTGACATTGGATGAACATTTAGGTCATTTTCGTCCTCCCTGGGCTTATTCTTGTCCAATTAGGGTATTATGTAATCTTGTGCATCCAATAGGTGTGTTTGTGTCATTGGACGAACATTTAGGTCATTTTCAACCTCCCTAGGCTTATTCTTGTCCAATTAGGGTTTTTATGCAATCTTGTGCATCCAATTGGTGTATTTGTGTCATTGGACGAACATTTAGGTCATTTTCGTCCTCCCTAGGTTTATTCTTGTTCAATTAGGGTTTTTAACCAACCTTGTGCATCCAATAAGTTCATTTGTGTCATTGGTTGAACATTTAGGTCATTTTCGTCCTCCCTAGGCTTATTCTTGTCCAATTAGGGTTTTTAACCAACCTTGTGCATCCAATAAGTTCATTTGTGTCATTGGTGGAACATTTAGGTCATTTACGTCCTCCCTAGGCTTATTCTTGTCCAATTAGGGTTTTCAACCAATCTTGTGCATCCAATAAGTTCATTTGTGTCATTGGATGAACATTTAGGTCATTTTCGTCCTCCCTAGTCTTATTCTTGTCCAATTAGGGTTTTAAGCAATCTTGTGCATCCAATATGTGTGTTTGTGTCATTGGATGAACATTTAGGTAATTTTCGTCCTCCTTATGCTTATTCTTGTCCAATTAGGGTTTTTTAACCAATCTTGTGCATACAATAAGTTCATTTGTGTCATTGGATGAACATTTAGGTCATTTTCGTCCTCCCTAGTCTTATTCTTGTCCAATTAGGGATTTTATGCAATCTTGTGCATCCAATAGGTGTGTTTGTGTCGTTGGATGAACATTTAGGTCATTTTCGTCCTCCCTATGCTTATTCTTGTCCAATTAGGGTTTTTAACCAATCTTGTGCATCCAATAAGTTCATTTGTGTCATTAGATGAACATATAGGTCATTTTCGTCCTCCCTAGGCTTATTCTTGTCCAATTAGGGTTTTTAACCAATCTTGTGCATCCAATAAGTTCATTTGTGTCATTGGTGGAACATTTAGGTCATTTACGTCCTCCCTAGGCTTATTCTTGTCCAATTAGGGTTTTTAACCAATCTTGTGCATCCAATAGGTGTGTTTGTGTCATTGGAGGAACATTTAGGTCATTTTCGTCCTCCCTAGTCTTATTCTTGTTGAATTAGGGTTTTTATGCAATCTTGTGCATCCAATAGGTGTGTTTGTGTCATTGGAGGAACATTTAGGTCATTTTCGTCCTCCCTAGTCTTATTCTTGTCCAATTAGGGTTTTTATGCAATCTTGTGCATCCAATAGGTGTGTTTGTGTCATTGGACGAACATTTAGGTCATTTTCGTCCTCCTAAGGCTTATTCTTGTCCAATTAGGGTTTTTAACCAATCTTGTGCATCCAATAAGTTCATTTGTGTCATTGGATTAACATTTAGGTCATTTTCGTCCTCCCTAGGCATATTCTTGTCCAATTAGGGTTTTTAACCAATCTTGTGCGTCCAATAGGTGTGTTTGTGTCATTGGATGATCAATTAGGTTGTTTTCGTCCTCCCTAGGCTTATTCTTGTCCAATTAGGGTTTTTAACCAATCTTGTGCATCCAATAGGTGTGTTTGTGTCATTGGATGATCAATTAGGTCATTTTCGTCCTCCCTAGGCTTATTCTTGTCCAATTAGGGTTTTTAACCAATCTTGTGCATCCAATAAGTTGAGTTGTGTCATTGGATTAACATTAAGGTCATTTTCATTCTCCCTAGGCTTATTCTTGTCCAATTAGGGTTTTTAACCAATCTTGTGCATCCAATAGGTGTGTTTGTGTCATTGGATGATCAATTAGGTCATTTTCGTCCTCCCTAGGCTTATTCTTGTCCAATTAGGGTTTTTAACCAATCTTGTGCATCCAATAGGTGTGTTTGTGTCATTGGATGATCAATTAGGTCATTTTCGTCCTCCCTAGGCTTATTCTTGTCCAATTAGGGTTTTTAACCAATCTTGTGCATCCAATAGGTGTGTTTGTGTCATTGGATGATCAATTAGGTCATTTTCGTCCTCCCTAGGCTTATTCTTGTCCAATTAGGGTTTTTAACCAATCTTGTGCATCCAATAGGTGTGTTTGTGTCATTGGATGATCAATTAGGTCATTTTCGTCCTTTCTATGCTTATTTTTGTCCAATTAGGGTTTTTAAGCAATCTTGTGCATCCAATAAGTTCATTTGTGTCATTGGATGATCAATTAGGTCATTTTCGTCCTCCCTAGGCATATTCTTGTCCAACTAGGGTTTCTAACCAATCTTGTGCTTCCAATAGATGTGTTTGTGTCATTGGATGATCAATTAGGTCATTTTCGTCCTCCCTAGGCTTATTCTTGTCCAATTAGGGTTTTTAACCAATCTTGTGCATCCAATAGGTGTGTTTGTGTCATTGGATGATCAATTAGGTCATTTTCGTCCTCCCTAGGCTTATTCTTGTCCAATTAGGGTTTTTAACCAATCTTGTGCATCCAATAGGTGTGTTTGTGTCATTGGATGATCAATTAGGTCATTTTCGTCCTCCCTAGGCTTATTCTTGTCCAATTAGGGTTTTTAACCAATCTTGTGCATCCAATAGGTGTGTTTGTATCATTGGGTGATCAATTAGGTCATTTTTGTCCTCCCTAGGCTTATTCTTGTCCAATTAGGGTTTTTAACCAATCTTGTGCATCCAATAGGTGTGTTTGTGTCATTGGATGATCAATTAGGTCATTTTCGTCCTCCCTAGGCTTATTCTTGTCCAATTAGGGTTTTAACCAATCTTGTTCATCCAATAAGTTCATTTGTGTCATTGGATGATCAATTAGGTCATTTTCGTCCTCGCTAGGCTTATTCTTGTCCAATTTGGGTTTTTAACCAATCTTGTGCATCCAATAGGTGTGTTTGTGTCATTGGATGATCAATTAGGTCATTTTCGTCCTCCCTAGGCTTATTCTTGTCCAATTAGGGTTTTTAACCAACCTTGTGCATCCAATAAGTTCATTTGTGTCATTGGTTGAACATTTAGGTCATTTTCGTCCTCCCTAGGCTTATTCTTGTCCAACTAGGGTTTTTAACCAACCTTGTGCATCCAATAAGTTCATTTGTGTCATTGGTGGAACATTTAGGTCATTTACGTCCTCCCTAGTCTTATTCTTGTCCAATTAGGGTTTTTATGCAATCTAGTGCATCCAATAGGTGTGTTTGTGTCATTGGACGAACATTTAGGTCATTTTCGTCCTCCCTAGGCTTATTCTTGTCCAATTAGGGTTTTTAACCAACCTTGTGCATCCAATAAGTTCATTTGTGTCATTGGTTTAACATTTAGGTCATTTTCGTCCTCCCTAGGCTTATTCTTGTCCAATTAGGGTTTTTAACCAACCTTGTGCATCCAATAAGTTCATTTGTGTCATTGGTGGAACATTTAGGTCATTTACGTCCTCCCTAGGCTTATTCTTGTCCAATTAGGGTTTTCAACCAATCTTGTGCATCCAATAAGTTCATTTGTGTCATTGGATGAACATTTAGGTCATTTTCGTCCTCCCTAGGCTTATTCTTGTTTAATTAGGGTTTTTAACTAACCTTGTGCATCCAATAAGTTCATTTGTGTCATTGGTTGAACATTTAGGTCATTTTCGTCCTCCCTAGGCTTATTCTTGTCCAATTAGGGTTTTTAACCAACCTTGTGCATCCAATAAGTTCATTTGTGTCATTGGTGGAACATTTAGGTCATTTACGTCCTCCCTAGTCTTATTCTTGTCCAATTAAGGTTTTTATGCAATCTTGTGCCTCCAATAGGTGTGTTTGTGTCATTGGACGAACATTTAGGTCATTTTCGTCCTCCCTAGGCTTCTTCTTGTCCAATTAGGGTTTTTAACCAATCTTGTGCATACAATAAGTTCATTTGTGTCATTGGATGAACATTTAGGTCATTTTCGTCCTCCCTAGTCTTATTCTTGTCCAATTAGGGTTTTTATGCAATCTTGTGCATCCAATAGGTGTGTTTGTGTCATTGGACGAACATTTAGGTCATTTTCGTCCTCCCTATGCTTATTCTTGTCCAATTAGGGTTTTTAACCAATCTTGTGCATCCAATAAGTTCATTTGTGTCATTGGATGA
>JBBPBR010000311.1:0-24582 GCA_037974775.1 Cicer pinnatifidum
ACCTATTGGATGCACAAGATTGCATAAAAACCCTAATTGGACAAGAATAAGCCTAGGGAGGACGAAAATGACCTAAATGTTCATCCAATGAAACAAATGAACTTATTGGATGCACAAGATTGGTTAAAAACCCTAATTGGACAAGAATAAGCCTAGGGAGGACGAAAATGACCTACATGTTCATCCAATGACACAAATGAACTTATTGGATGCACAAGATTGGTTAAAAACCCTAATTAGACAAGAATAAGCCTAGGGAGGACGAAAATGACCTAAATGTTCATCGAATGACACAAATGAACTTATTCGATGCACAAGATTCGTTAAAAACCCTAATTGGACAAGAATAAGCCTAGGGAGGACGAAAATGACCTAAATGTTTGTCCAATGACACAAACACACCTATTGGATGCACAAGATTGCATTAAATCCCTAATTGGACAAGAATAAGACTTGGGAGGACGAAAATGACCTAAATGTTCCTCCAATGACACAAACACACCTATTGGATGCACAAGATTGCATAAAAACCCTAATTGGACAAGAATAAGCCTAGGGAGGACGAAAATGACCTAAATGTTCATCCAATGACACAAATAAACATATTGGATGCACAAGATTGGTTAAAAACCCTAATTAGACAAGCATAAGCCTTGGGAGGACGAAAATGACCTAAATGTTCATCCAATGACACAAATGAACTTATTGGATGCACAAGATTGGTTAAAAACCTTAATTGGACAAGAATAAGCCTAGGAAGGACGAAAATGACCTAAATGTTCATCCAATGACACAAATGAACTTATTGGATGCACAAGATTGGTTAAAAACCCTAATTGGACAAGAATAAGCCTAGGGAGGACGAAAATGACCTAAATGTTCATCCAATGACACAAATGAACTTATTGGATGCACAAGATTGGTTAAAAACCCTAATTGGACAAGAATAAGCCTAGGGAGGACGTAAATGACCTAAATGTTCCACCAATGACACAAATGAACTTATTGGATGCACAAGATTGGTTAAAAACCCTAATTGGACAAGAATAAGCATAGGGAGGACGAAAATGACCTAAATGTTCATCCAATGACACAAACCCACATATTGGATGCACAAGATTGCTTAAAACCCTAATTGGACAAGAATAAGACTAGGGAGGACGAAAATGACCTAAATGTTCATCCAATGACAGAAATGAACTTTTTGGATGCACAAGATTGGTTAAAAACCCTAATCGGACAAGAATAAGCCTAGGGAGGACGAAAATGACCTAAATGTTCGTCCAATGACACAAACACACCTATTGGATGCACAAGATTGCATAAAAACCCTAATTGGACAAGAATAAGACTAGGGAGGACGAAAATGACCTAAATGTTCATCCAATGACACAAATGAACTTATTGGATGCACAAGATTGGTTAAAAACCCTAATGGGACAAGAACAAGCATAGGGAGGACGAAAATGACCTAAACGTTCATCCAATGACACAAACCCACATATTGGATGCACAAGATTGCTTAAAACCCTAATTGGACAAGAATAAGACTAGGGAGGACGAAAATGACCTAAATGTTCATCCAATGACACAAATGAACTTATTGGATGTACAAGATTGGTTAAAAACCCTAATTGGACAAGAATAACCATAGGGAGGACGAAAATGGCCTAAATGCTCGTCCAATGACACAAACCCACATATTGGATGCACAAGATTGCTTAAAACCCTAATTGGACAAGAATAAGACTAAGGAGGTCGAAAATGACCTAAATGTTCGTCCAATGACACAAATGAACTTATTGGATGCACAAGATTGCTTAAAAACCCTAATCGGACAAGAATAAGACTTAGGAGGACAAAAATGACCTAAATGTTCGTCCAATGACACAAACACACCTATTGGATGCACAAGATTGGTTAAAAACCCTAATTGGACAAGAATAAGACTAGGGAGGACGAAAATGTCCTAAATGTTCCTCCAATGACACAAACACACCTATTGGATGCACAAGATTGCATAAAAACCCTAATTGGACAAGAATAAGCCTAGGGAGGACGAAAATGACCTAAATGTTCATCCAATGACACAAATGAACTTATTGGATGCACAAGATTGGTTAAAAACCCTAATTGGACAAGAATAAGCCTAGGGAGGACGAAAATGACCTAAATGTATATCCAATGACACAAATGAACTTATTGGATGCACAAGATTGGTTAAAAACCCTAATTGGACAAGAATAAGCATAGGGAGGACGAAAATGACCTAAATGTTCATCCAATGACACAAACCCACATATTGGATGCACAAGATTGCTTAAAACCCTAATTGGACAAGAATAAGACTAGGGAGGACGAAAATGACCTAAATGTTACTCCAATGACACAAACACACCTATTGGATGCACAAGATTGCATAAAAACCCTAATTGGACAAGAATAAGACTAGGGAGGACGAAAATGACCTAAATGTTCATCCAATGACACAAATGAACTTATTGGATGCACAAGATTGGTTAAAAATCCTAATCGGACAAGAATAAGCCTAGGGAGGACGAAAATGACCTAAATGTTCGTCCAATGACACAAACACACCTATTGGATGCACAAGATTGCATAAAAACCCTAATTGGACAAGAATAAGCCTAGGGAGGACGAAAATGACCTAAATGTTTATCCAATGATACAAATGAACTTATTGGATGCACAAGATTGGTTAAAAACCCTAATTGGACAAGAATAAGCCTAGGGAGGACGAAAATGACCTAAATGTTCATCCAATGACACAAATGAACTTATTGGATGCACAAGATTGGTTAAAAACCCTAATTGGACAAGAATAAGCCTAGGGAGGACGAAAATGACCTAAATGTTCATCCAATGACACAAATGAACTTATTGGATGCACAAGATTGGTTAAAAACCCTAATTGGACAAGAATAAGCCTAGGGAGGACGAAAATGACCTAAATGTTCGTCCAATGACACTAACGCACCTATTGGATGCACAAGATTGGTTAAAAACCCTAATTGGACAAGAATAAGCCTAGGGAGGAAGAAAATGACCTAAATGTTCATCCAATGACACAAATGAACTTATTGGATGCACAAGATTGGTTAAAAACCCTAATTGGACAAGAATAAGCCTAGGGAGGACAAAAATGACCTAAATGTTCATCCAATGACACAAATGAACTTATTGGATGCACAAGATTGCATAAAAACCCCAATTGGACAAAGAATAAGCCTAGGGAGGACGAAAATGACCTAAATGTTCGTCCAATAACACAAACACAGCTATTGGATGCACAAGATTGGTTAAAAACCCTAATTGGACAAGAATAAGCTTAGGGAGGAAGAAAATGACCTAAATGTTCATCCAATGACAAAAATGAACTTATTGGATGCACAAGATTGGTTAAAAACCCTAATTGGACAAGAATAAGCCTAGGGAGGACGAAAATGACCTAAATGTTCATCCAATGACACAAATGAACTTATTGGATGCACAAGATTGGTTAAAAACCCTAATTGGACAAGAATAAGCCTAGGGAGGACGAAAATGACCTAAATGTTCGTCCAATGACACAAACACACCTATTGGATGCACAAGATTGCATAAAAACCCTAATTAGACAAGAATAAGACTAGGGAGGACGAAAATGACCTAAATGTTCCTCCAATGACACAAACACACCTATTGGATGCACAAGATTGCATAAAAACCCTAATTCGACAAGAATAAGACTAGGGAGGACGAAAATGACCTAAATGTTCATCCAATAACACAAATGAACTTATTGGATCCACAAGATTGCTTAAAACCCTAATTGGACAAGAATAAGACTAGGGAGGACGAAAATGACCTAAATGTTCATCCAATGACACAAATGAACTTATTGGATGCACAAGATTGGTTAAAAACCCTAATTGGACAAGAATAAGCCTAGGGAGGACGAAAATGACCTAAATGTTCGTCCAATGACACAAAGACACCTATTTGATGCACAAGATTGCATAAAAACCCTAATTGGACAAGAATAAGACTAGGGAGGACGAAAATGACCTAAATGTTCCTCCAATGACACAAACACACCTATTGGATGCACAAGATGGCATAAAAACCCTAATTCGACAAGAATAAGACTAGGGAGGACGAAAATGACCTAAATGTTCCTCCAATGACACAAACACACCTGTTGGATGCACAAGATTGCATAAAAACCCTAATTGGATAAGAATAAGACTAGGGAGGACGAAAATGACCTAAATGTTCCTCCAATGAGACAAATGATCTTATTGGATGCACAAGATTGGTTAAAAACCCTAATTGGACAAGAATAAGCCTAGGGAGGATGAAAATGACCTAAATGTTCGTCCAATGACACAAACACACCTATTGGATGCAGAAGATTGCATAAAAACCCTAATTGGACAAGAATAAGACTAGGGAGGACGAAAATGACCTAAATGTTCCTCCAATGACACAAACACACCTATTGGATGCAGAAGATTGCATAAAAACCCTAATTGGACAAGAATAAGACTAGGGAGGACGAAAATGACCTAAATGTTCGTCCAATGACACAAACACACCTATTGGATGCACAAGATTGCATAAAAACCCTAATTGGACAAGAATAAGACTAGGGAGGACGAAAATGACCTAAATGTTCATCCAATGACACAAATGAACTTATTGGATGCACAAGATTGGTTAAAAACCCTAATTGGACAAGAATAAGCCTAGGGAGGACTAAAATGACCTAAATGTTCATCCAATGACACAAATGAACCTATTGGATGCACAAGATTGGTTAAAAACCCTAATTGGACAAGAATAAGCCTAGGGAGGACGAAAATGACCTAAATGTTCGTCCAATGACACAAACACACCTATTGGATGCACATGATTGCATAAAAACCCTAATTGGACAAGAATAAGCCTAGGGAGGACGAAAATGACCTAAATGTTCATCCAATGACACAAACACACCTATTGGATGCACAAGATTGCATAAAAACCCTAATTGGACAAGAATAAGCCTAGGGAGGACGAAAATGACCTAAATGTTCAACCAATGACACAAATGAACTTATTGGATGCACAAGGTTGGTTAAAAACCCTAATTGAACAAGAATAAGCCTAGGGAGGACGAAAATGACCTAAATGTTCGTCCAATGACACAAATACACCAATTGAATGCACAAGATTGCATAAAAACCCTAATTGGACAAGAATAAGCCTAGGGAGAACGAAAATGACCTAAATGTTCGTCCAATGACACAAACACACCTATTGGATGCACAAGATTACATAATACCCTAAATGGACAAGAATAAGCCTAGGGAGGACGAAAATGACCTAAATGTTCATCCAATGACACAAATGAACTTATTGGATGCAAAAGATTGGTTAAAAATCCTAATTGGACAAGAATAAGCCTAGGGAGGACGAAAATGACCTAAATGTTCATCCAATGACACAAATGAACTTATTGGATGCACAAGATTGGTTAAAAACCCTAATTAGACAAGAATAAGCCTAGGGAGGACAAAAATGACCTAAATGTTCATCGAATGACACAAATGAACTTATTGGATGCACAAGATTGGTTAAAAACCCTAATTGGACAAGAATAAGACTAGGGAGGACGAAAATGACCTAAATGTTCATCCAATGACATAAATGAATTTATTGGATGCACAAGATTGGTTAAAAACCCTAATTGGACAAGAATAAGCCTAGGGAGGACGAAAATGACCTAAATGTTCGTCCAATGACACAAATGAACTTATTGGATGCACAAGATTGGTTAAAAACCCTAATTGGACAAGAATAAGCCTAGGGAGGACGAAAATGACCTAAATGTTCATCCAGTGACACAAACACACATACTGGATGCACAAGATTGGTTGAAAACGCTAATTGGACAAGAATAAGCCTAGGGATGACGAAAATGACCTAAATGTTCATCCAATGACACAAATGAACTTATTGGATGCACAAGATTGGTTAAAAACCCTAATTGGACAAGAATAAGCCTAGGGAGGACGAAAATGACCTAAATGTTCATCCAATGACACAAATGAACTTATTGGATGCACAAGATTGGTAAAAAAACCCTAATTGGACAAGAATAAGCCTAGGGAGGACGAAAATGACCTAAATGTTCATCCAATGACACAAATGAACTTATTGGATGCACAAGATTGGTTAAAAACCCTAATTGGACAAGAATAAGCCTAGGGAGGACGAAAATGACCTAAATGTTCATCCAATGACACAAATGAACTTATTGGTTGCACAAGGTTGGTTAAAAACCCTAATTGGACAAGAATAAGCCTAGGGGCGACGAAAATGACCTAAATGTTCGTCCAATGACACAAACACACCTATTGGATGCACAAGATTGCATAAAAACCCTAATTGGACCAGAATAAGTCTAGGGAGGACGAAAATGACCTAAATGTTCCTCCAATGACACAAACAAACCTATTCGATGCACAAGATTGGTTAAAAACGTTAAATGGACAAGAATAAGCCTAGGGAGGACGGAATCCAATGACACAAATGAACTTATTGGATGCACAAGATTGGCTAAAAACACTAATTGGACAAGAATAAGCCTTGGGAGGACGAAAATGACCTAAATGTTAATCCAATGACACAACTGAACTTATTGGATGCACAAGATTGGTTAAAAACCCTAATTGGACAAGAATAAGCCTAGGGAGGACGAAAATGACCTAAATGTTCATCCAATGACACAAATGAACATATTGGATGCACAAGCTTGGTAAAAAACCCTAATTGGACAAGAATAAGCCTAGGGAGGACGAAAATGACCTAAATGTTCATCCAATGACACAAATGAACTTATTGGATGCACAAGATTGGTTAAAAACCCTAATTGGACAAGAATAAGCCTAGGGAGGACGAAAATGACCTAAATGTTCATCCAATGACACAAATGAACTTATTGGAGGCACAAGGTTGGTTAAAAACCCTAATTGGACAAGAATAAGCCTAGGGAGGACGAAAATGACCTAAATGTTCATCCAATGACACAAATGAACTTATTGGATGCACAAGATTGGTTAAAAACCCTAATTGGACAAGAATAAGCCTAGGGAGGACGAAAATGACCTAAATGTTCATCCAATGACACAAATGAACTTATTGGATGCACAAGATTGGTTAAAAACCCTAATTGGACAAGAATAAGCCTAGGGAGGACGAAAATGACCTAAATGTTTGTCCAATGACACAAACACACCTATTGGATGCACTAGATTGCATAAAACCCTTATTGGACAAGAATAAGACTAGGGAGGACGAAAATGACCTAAATGTTCGTCCAATGACACAAACACACCTATTGGATGCACAAGATTGCATAAAAACCCTAATTGGACAAGAATAAGCCTAAGGAGGACGAAAATGACCTAAATGTTCGTCCAATGACACAAACACACCTATTGGATGCACAAGATTGCATAAAAACCCTAATTGGACAAGAATAAGACTAGGGAGGACAAAAATGACCTAAATGTTCCTCCAATGACACAAACACACCTATTGGATGCACAAGATTGCATAAAAACCCTAATTGGACAAGAATAAGACTTAAGAGGACGATAATGACCTAAATGTTCATCCAATGACACAAATGAACTTATTGGATGCACAAGATTGGTTAAAAACCCTAATTGGACAAGAATAAGCCTAGGGAGGACGAAAATGACCTAAATGTTCATCCAATGACACAAATGAACTTATTGGATGCACAAGATTAGTTGAAAACCCTAATTGGACAAGAATAAGCCTAGGGAGGACGAAAATGACCTAAATGTTCATCCAATGACACAAATGAACTTATTGGATGCACAAGATTGGTTAAAAACCCTAATTGGACAAGAATAAGCCTAGGGAGGACGAAAATGACCTAAATGTTCATCCAATGACACAAATGAACTTATTGGATGCACAAGATTACATAAAAACCCTAAATGGACAAGAATAAGCCTAGGGAGGACGAAAATGACCTAAATGTTCGTCCAATGACACAAACACACCTATTGGATGCACAAGATTGCATAAAAACCCTAATTGGACAAGAATAAGCCTAGGGAGGACGAAAATGATCTAAATGTTCGTCCAATGACACAAACACACCTATTGGATGCACAAGATTGCATAAAAACCCTAATTGGACAAGAATAAGACTAGGGAGGACGTAAATGACCTAAATGTTCCACCAATGACACAAATGAACTTATTGGATGCACAAGATTGGTTAAAAACCCGAATTGGACAAGAATAAGCATAGGGAGGACGAAAATGACCTAAATGTTCATCCAATGACACAAACCCACATATTGGATGCACAAGATTGCTTAAAACCCTAATTGGACAAGAATAAGACTAGGGAGGACGAAAATGACCTAAATGTTCATCCAATGACATAAATGAATTTATTGGATGCACAAGATTGGTTAAAAACCCTAATTGGACAAGAATAAGCCTAGAGAGGACGAAAATGACCTAAATGTTCGTCCAATGACACAAACACACCTATTGGATGCACAAGATTGCATAAAAACCCTAATTGGACAAGAATAAGAATAGGGAGGACGAAAGTGACCTAAATGTTCATCCAATGACACAAATGAACTTATTGGATGCACAAGATTGGTTAAAAACCCTAATTGGACAAGAATAAGCATAGGGAGGACGAAAATGACCTAAATGTTCATCCAATGACACAAACCCACATATTGGATGCACAAGATTGCTTAAAACCCTAATTGGACAAGAATAAGACTAGGGAGGACGAAAATGACCTAAATGTTCATCCAATGACATAAATGAATTTATTGGATGCACAAGATTGGTTAAAAACCCTAATTGGACAAGAATAAGCCTAGAGAGGACGAAAATGACCTAAATGTTCGTCCAATGACACAAACACACCTATTGGATGCACAAGATTGCATAAAAACCCTAATTGGACAAGAATAAGAATAGGGAGGACAAAAGTGACCTAAATGTTCATCCAATGACACAAATGAACTTATTGGATGCACAAGATTGGTTAAAAACCCTAATTGGACAAGAATAAGCATAGGGAGGACGAAAATGACCTAAATGTTCATCCAATGACACAAACCCACATATTGGATGCACAAGATTGCTTAAAACCCTAATTGGACAAGAATAAGACTAGGGAGGACGAAAATGACCTAAATGTTCATCCAATGACAGAAATGAACTTTTTGGATGCACAAGATTGGTTAAAAACCCTAATCGGACAAGAATAAGCCTAGGGAGGACGAAAATGACCTAAATGTTCGTCCAATGACACAAACACACCTATTGGATGCACAAGATTGCATAAAAACCCTAATTGGACAAGAATAAGACTAGGGAGGACGAAAATGACCTAAATGTTCCTCCTATGACACAAACACACCTATTGGATGCACAAGATTGTATAAAAACCCTAATTCGACAAGAATAAGACTAGGGAGGACGAAAATGACCTAAATGTTCCTCCAATGACACAAACACACCTATTGGATGCACAAGATTGCATAAAAACCCTAATTGGACAAGAATAAGACTAGGGAGGAAGTAAATGACCTAAATGTTCCACCAATGACACAAATGAACTTATTGGATGCACAAGGTTGGTTAAAAACCCTAATTGGACAAGAATAAGCCTAGGGAGGACGAAAATGACCTAAATGTTCAACCAATGACACAAATGAACTTGTTGGATGCACAAGGTTGGTTAAAAACCCTAATTGGACAAAAATAAGCCTAGGGAGGACGAAAATGACCTAAATGTTCGTCCAATGACACAAACACACCTATTGGATGCACAAGATTGCATAAAAACCCTAATTGGACAAGAATAAGCCTAGGGAGAACGAAAATGACCTAAATGTTCGTCCAATGACACAAACACACCTATAGGATGCACAAGATTGCATAAAAACCCTAATTGGACAAGAATAAGCCTAGGGAGGACGTATATGACCTAAATGTTCATCCAATGACACAAATGAACTTATTGGATGCACAAGATTGGTTAAAAACCCTAGTTGGACAAGAATAAGCATAGGGAGGACGAAAATGACCTAAATGTTCATCCAATGACACAAACACACATATTGGATGCACAAGATTGCTTAAAACCCTAATTGGACAAGAATAAGACTAGGGATGACGAAAATGACCTAAATGTTCATCCAATGACACAAATGAATTTATTGGATGCACAAGATTGGTTAAAAACCCTAATTGGACAAGAATAAGCCTAGGGAGGACGAAAATGACCTAAATGTTCGTCCAATGACACAAATGAACTTATTGGATGCACAAGATTGGTTAAAAACCCTAATTGGACAAGAATAAGACTAGGGAGGACGAAAATGACCTAAATGTTCATCCAATGACATAAATGAATTTATTGGATGCACAAGATTGGTTAAAAACCCTAATTGGACAAGAATAAGCCTAGGGAGGACGAAAATGACCTAAATGTTCGTCCAATGACACAAACACACCTATTGGATGCACTAGATTGCATAAAAACCCTAATTGGACAAGAATAAGACTAGGGAGGACGAAAATGACCTAAATGATCGTCCAACGACACAAACACACCTATTGGATGCACAAGATTGCATAAAAACCCTAATTGGACAAGAATAAGCCTAGGGAGGACGAAAATGACCTAAATGTTCATCCAATGACACAAATGAACTTATTGGATGCACAATATTGGTTAAAAACCCTAATTGGACAAGAATAAGCCTAGGGAGGACAAAAATGACCTAAATGTTCATCGAATAAAACAAATGAACTTATTGGATGCACAAGATTGGTTAAAAACCCTAATTGGACAAGAATAAGCCTAGGGAGGACGAAAATGACCTAAATGTTCGTCCAATGACACAAACACACCTATTGGATGCACAAGATTGCATAAAAACCCTAATTGGACAAGAATAAGCCTAGGGTGGACGAAAATGACCTAAATGTTCGTCCAATGACACAAACACACCTATTGGATGCACAAGATTGCATAAAAACCCTAATTGGACAAGAATAAGACTAGGGAGGACGTAAATGACCTAAATGTTCCACCAATGACACAAATGAACTTATTGGATGCACAAGGTTGGTTAAACACCCTAATTGGACAAGAATAAGCCTAGGGAGGACGAAAATGACCTAAATGTTTCTCCAATGACACAAACACACATATTGGATGCACAAGATTGCTTAAAACCCTAATTGGACAAGAATAAGACTAGGGAGGACGAAAATGACCTAAATGTTCATCCAATGACACAAATGAACTTATTGTATGCACAAGATTGGTTAAAAACCCTAATTGGACAAGAATAAGCATAGGAAGGACGAAAATGACCAAAATGTTCATCCAATGACACAAACACACATATTGGATGCACAAGATTGCATAAAAACCCTAATTGGACAAGAATAAGACTAGGGAGGACGAAAATGACCTAAATGTTCGTCCAATGACACAAACACACCTATTGGATGCACAAGATTGCATAAAAACCCTAATTGGACAAGAATAAGACTAGGGAGAGGACGTAAATGACCTAAATGTTCCACCAATGACACAAATGAACTTATTGGATGCACAAGGTTGGTTAAAAACCCTAATTGGACAAGAATAAGACTAGGGAGGACGAAAATGACCTAAATGTTCCGCCAATGACACAAATACACCTATTAGATGCACAAAATTGCATAAAAACCCTAATTCGACAAGAATAAGACTATGGAGGACGAAAATGACCTAAATGTTCATCCAATGACACAAATGAACTTATTGTATGCACCAGATTGGTTAAAAACCCTAATTGGACAAGAATAAGCATAGGGAGGCCGAAAATGACCTAAATGTTTATCCAATGACACAAACACACATATTGGATGCACAAGATTGCTTAAAACCCTAATTGGACAAGAATAAGACTAGGGAGGACAAAAATGACCTAAATGTTCATCCAATGACACAAATGAACTTATTGGATGCACAAGATTGGTTAAAAACCCTAATTGGACAAGAATAAGCCTAGGGAGGAAAAAAAAGACCTAAATGTCCATCCAATGACACAAATGAACTTATTGGATGCACAAGATTGGTTAAAAACCCTAATTGGACAAGAATAAGCCTAGGGATGACGAAAATGACCTAAATGTTCGTCCAATGACACAAACACACCTATTGGATGCACAAGATTGCATAAAAACCCTAATTGGACAAGAATAAGGCTAGGGAGGATGAAAATGACCTAAATGTTCATCCAATGACACAAATGAACTTATTGTATGCACAAGATTGGTTAAAAACCCTAATTGGACAAGAATAAGCATAGGGAGGACGAAAATGACCTAAATGTTCATCCAATGACACGAACACACATATTGGTTGCAAAAGATTGCTTAAAACCCTAATTGGACAAGAATAAGACTAGGGAGGACGAAAATGACCTAAATGTTCATCCAATGACACAAATGAACTTATTGGATGCACAAGATTGGTTAAAAACCCTAATTGGACAAGAATAAGCCTAGGGATGACGAAAATGACCTACATGTTCGTCCAATGACACCAACACACCTATTGGATGCACAAGATTGCATAAAAACCCTAATTGGACAAGAATAAGACTAGGGAGGACGAAAATGACCTAAATGTTCATCCAATGACACAAATGAACTTATTGGATGCACAAGATTGGTTAAAAACCCTAATTGGACAAGAATATGCCTAGTGAGGACGAAAATGACCTAAATGTTCATCCAATGACACAAATGAACTTATTGGATGCACAAGATTGGTTAAAAACCCTAATTGGACAAGAATAAGCCTAGGGAGGACGAAAATGACCTAAATGTTCATCCAATGACACAAATGAACTTATTGGATGCACAAGATTGGTTGAAATCCCTAATTGGACAAGAATAAGCCTAGGGAGCACGAAAATGACCTAAATGTTCCTCCAATGACACAAACACACCAATTGGATGCACAAGATTGCATAAAAACCATAATTGGACAAGGATAAGACAAGGGAGGACGAAAATGACCTAAATGTTCCTCCAATGACACAAATGAACTTATTGGATGCACAAGATTGGTTAAAAACCCTAATTGGACAAGAATAAGCCTAGGGAGGACGAAAATGACCTAAATGTTCATCCAATGACACAAATGAACTTATTGGATGCACAAGATTGGTTAAAAACCCTAATTGGACAAGAATAAGCCTAGGGAGGACGAAAATGACCTAAATGTTCATCCAATGACACAAATGAACTTATTGGATGCACAAGATTGGTTGAAAACCATAATTGGACAAGAATAAGCCTAGGGAGGACCAAAATGACCTAAATGTTCATCCAATGACACAAATGAACTTATTGGATGCACAAGATTGGTTAAAAACCCTAATTGGACAAGAATAAGCCTAGGGAGGACGTAAATGACCAAAATGTTCATCCAATGACACAAACACACCTATTGGATGCACAAGATTGCATAAAAACCCTAATTCGACAAGAATAAGACTAGGGAGGACGAAAATGACCTAAATGTTCATCCAATGACACAAATGAACTTATTGGATGCACAAGATTGGTTAAAAATCCTAATTTGACAAGAATAAGCCTAGGGAGGACGAAAATGACCTAAATGTTCATCCAATGACACAAATGAACTTATTGGATGCACAAGATTGGTTAAAAACCCTAATTGGACAAGAATAAGCCTAGGGAGGACGAAAATGACCTAAATGTTCATCCAATGACACAAATGAACTTATTGGATGCACAAGATTGGTTAAAAACCCTAATTGGACAAGAATAAGCCTAGGGAGGACGAAAATGACCTAAATGTTCATCCAATGACACAAATGAACTTATTGGATGCACAAGATTGGTTAAAAACCCTAATTGGACAAGAATAAGCCTAGGGACGACGAAAATGTCCTAAATGTTCGTCCAATGACACAAACACACCTATTGGATGCAAAAGATTGCATAAAAACGCTAATTGGACAAGAATAAGACTAGGGAGGACGAAAATGACTTAAATGTTCCTCCAATGACACAAACACCTATTGGATGCACAAGATTGGTTAAAAATCCTAATTGGACAAGAATAAGCCTAGGGAGGACGAAAGTGTCATAAATGTTCCTCCAATGACACAAATGAACTTATTGGTTGCACAAGATTGTCTAAAACCCCTAATTGGACAAGAATAAGCCTAGGGAGGACGAAAATGACCTAAATGTTCATCCAATGAGACATATGAACTAATTGGTTGCACAAGATTGGCTAAAACCCCTAATTGGACAAGAATAAGCCTAGGGAGGACGAAAATGACCTAAATGTTCATCCGATGACACAAATGAACTTATTGGATGCACAAGATTGGTTAAAAACCCTAATTGTACAAGAATAAGCCTAGGGAGGACGAAAATGACCTAAATGTTCATCCAATGACACAAATGAACTTATTGGATGCACAAGATTGGTTAAAAACCCTAATTGGACAAGAATAAGCCTAGGGAGGACGAAAATGACCTAAATGTTCATTGAATGACACAAATGAACTTATTGGATGCACAAGATTGGTTAAAAACCCTAATTGGACAAGAATAAGCCTAGGGAGGACGAAAATGACCTAAATGTTCATCCAATGACACAAATGAACTTATTGGATGCACAAGATTGCTTAAAACCCTAATTGGACAAGAATAAGCCTAGGGAGGACGAAAATGACCTAAAGGTTCGTCCAATGACACAAATGAACTTATTGGATGCACAAGATTGGTTAAAAACCCTAATTGGACAAGAATAAGCCTAGGGAGGACGAAAATGACCTAAATGTTCATCCAATGACACAAATGAACTTATTGGATGCACAAGATTGGTTAAAAACCCTAATTGGACAAGAATAAGCCTAGGGAGGACGAAAATGACCTAAATGTTCATCCAATGACACAAATGAACTTATTGGATGCACAAGATTGGTTAAAATCCCTAATTGGACAAGAATAAGCCTAGGGAGGACGAAAATGACCTAAATGTTTGTCGAATGACACAAACACACCTATTGGATGCACAAGATTGCATAAAAACCCTAATTGGACAAGAATAAGACTAGGGAGGACGAAAATGACCTAAATGTTCATCCAATGACACAAATGAACTTATTGGATGCACAAGATTGGTTAAAAACCCTAATTGGACAAGAATAAGCCTAGGGAGGATAAAAATGACCTAAATGTTCGTCCAATGACACAAACACACCTATTGGATGCACAAGATTGCATAAAAACCCTAATTGGACAAGAATAAGACTAGGGAGGACAAAAATGACCTAAATGTTCCTCCAATGACACAAATGAACTTATTGGATGCACAAGATTGGCTAAAAACCCTAATTGGACTAGAATAAGCCTAGGGAGGACGAAAATGACCTAAATGTTCATCCAATGACACAAATGAACTTATTGGATGCACAAGATTGGTTAAAAACCCTAATTGGACAAGAATAAGCCTAGGGAGGACGAAAATGACCTAAATGTTCAACCAATGACACAAACACACCTATTGGATGCACAAGATTGCATAAAAACCCTAATTGGACAAGAATAAGACTAGGGAGGACGAAAATGACCCAAATGTTCAACCAATGACACAAATGAACTTATTGGATGCACAAGATTGGTTAAAAACCCTAATTGGACAAGAACAAGCCTAGGGAGGACGAATATGACCTAAATGTTTGTCCAATGACACAAACACACCTATTGGATGCACAAGATTGCATAAAAACCCTAATTGGACAAGAATAAGACTAGGGAGGACAAAAATGACCTAAATGTTCCTCTAATGACACAAACACACCTATTGGATGCACAAGATTGCATAAAAACCCTAATTGGACAAGAATAAGACTAGGGAGGACGAAAATGACATAAATGTTCATCCAATAACACAAATGAACTTATTGGATGCACAAGATTGGTTAAAAACCCTAATTGGACAAGAATAAGCCTAGGGAGGACGAAAATGACCTAAATGTTCATCCAATGACACAAATGAACTTATTGGATGCACAAGATTGGTTAAAAACCCTAATTGGACAAGAATAAGCCTAGGGAGGACGAAAATGACCTAAATGTTCATCCAATGACACAAATGAACTTATTGGATGCACAAGATTGGTTAAAAACCCTAATTGGACAAGAATAAGCCTAGGGAGGACGAAAATGACCTAACTATTCCTCCAATGACACAAATGAACTTATTGGATGCACAAGATTGCTTAAAACCCTAATTGGACAAGAATAAGACTAGGGAGGACGAAAATGACCTAAATGTTCATCCAATGACACAAACACACCTATTGGATGCACAAGATTGGTTAGAAACCCTAATTGGACAAGAATAAGCCTAGGGAGGACGAAAATGACATAAATGTTCATCCAATGACACAAATGAACTTATTGGATGCACAAGATTGCTTAAAACCCTAATTGGACAAGAATAAGACTAGGGAGGACGAAAATGACCTAAATGTTCATCCAATGACACAAATGAACTTATTGGATGCACAAGATTGGTTAAAAACCCTAATTGGACAAGAATAAGCCTAGGGAGGACGAAAATGACCTAAATGTTCATCCAATGACACAAATGAACTTATTGGATGCACAAGATTGCTTAAAACCCTAATTGGACAAGAATTAGATTAGGGAGGACGAAAATGACCTAAATGTTCATCCAATTACACAAACACACCTATTGGATGCACAAGATTGGTTAGAAACCCTAATTGAACAAGAATAAGCCTAGGGAGGACGAAAATGACCTAAATGTTCATCCAATGACACAAATGAACTTATTGGATGCACAAGATTGCTTAAAAACCCTAATTAGACAAGAATAAGCCTAGGGAGGACGAAAATGACCTAAATGTTCATCCAATGACACAAATGAATCTATTGGATGCACAAGATTGGTTAGAAACCCTAATTGGACAAGAATAAGACTAGGGAGGACGAAAATGACCTAAATGTTCATCCAATGACACAAACACACCTATTGGATGCACAAGATTGGTTAAAAACCCTAATTGGACAAGAATAAGCCTAGGGAGGACGAAAATGACCTAAATGTTCATCCAATGACACAAACGAACTTATTGGATGCACAAAATTGCTTAAAACCCCTAATTGGACAAGAATAAGCCTAGGGAGGATGAAAACGACCTAAATGTTCATCCAATGACACAAATGAACTTATTGGATGCACAAAATTGCTTAAAAACCCTAATTGGACAAGAATAAGCCTAGGGAGGACGAAAATGACCTAAATGTTCATCAAATAACACAAATACACCTATTGGATGCAAAAGATTGGTTAGAAACCCTAATTGGACAAGAATAAGCCTAGGGAGGACGAGAATGACCTAAATGTTCATCCAATGACACAAACACACCTATTGGATGCACAAGATTGGTTAAAAACCCTAATTGGACAAGAATAAGCCTAGGGAGGACGAAAATGACCTAAATGTTCATCCAATGACACAAATGAACTTATTGGATGCACAAGATTGCTTAGAAACCCTAATTGGGCAAGAATAAGCCTAGGGAGGACGAAAATGACCTAAATGTTCATCCAATGACACAAATGAACTTATTGGATGCACAAGATTGCTTGAAAACCTAATTGGACAAGAATAAGCCTAGGGAGGAGGAAAAATGACCTAAATGTTCATCCAATGACACAAATGAACTTATTGGATGCACAAGATTGGTTAAAAACCCTAATTGGACAAGAATAAGCCTAGGGAGGACGAAAATGACCTAAATGTTCATCCAATGACACAAATGAACTTATTGGATGCACAAGATTGGTTAGAAACCCTAATTGGACAAGAATAAGTTTAGGGAGGACGAAAATGACCTAAATGTTCATCCAATGACACAAATGAACTTATTGGATGCACAAGATTGGTTAAAAACCCTAATTGGACAAGAATAAGCCTAGGGAGGACGAAAATGACCTAAATGTTCATCCAATGACACAAATGAACTTACTGGATGCACAAGATTGCTTAAAAACCCTAATTGGACAAGAATAAGCCTAGGGAGGACGAAAATGACCTAAATGTTCATCCAATGACACAAATACACCTATTGGATGCACAAGATTGGTTAAAAACCCTAATTGGACAAGAATAAGCCTAGGGAGGACGAAAATGACCTAAATGTTCATCCAATGACACAAATGAACTTACTGGATGCACAAGATTGCTTAAAAACCCTAATTGTACAAGAATAAGCCTAGGGAGGACGAAAATGACCTAAATGTTCATCCAATGACACAAATGAACTTATTGGATGCACAAGATTGGTTAAAAACCCTAATTGGACAAGAATAAGCCTAGGGAGGACGAAAATGACCTAAATGTTCATCCAATGACACAAATGAACTTATTGGATGCACAAGATTGCTTAAAAACCCTAATTGGACAAGAATAAGCCTAGGGAGGACGAAAATGACCTAAATGTTCATCCAATGACACAAATGAACTTATAGGATGCACAACATTGCTTAAAAACCCTAATTGGACAAGAATAAGCCTAGGGAGGACGAAAATGACCTAAATGTTCATCCAATGACACAAATTAACTTATTGGATGCACAAGATTGGTTAAAAACCCTAATTGGACAAGAATAAGCCTAGGGAGGACGAAAATGACCTAAATGTTCGTCCAATGACACAAATGAACTTATTGGATGCACAAGATTGGTTAAAAACCCTAATTGGACAAGAATAAGCCTAGGGAGAACGAAAATGACCTAAATGTTCATCCAATGATACAAATGAACTTATTGGATGCACAAGATTGGTTGAAAACCCTAATTGGACAAGAATAAGCCTAGGGAGGACAAAAATGACCTAAATGTTCATCCAATGACACAAATGAACTTATTGGATGCACAAGATTGGTTAAAAACCCTAATTGGACAAGAATAAGCCTAGGGAGGACGAAAATGACCTAAATGTTCGTCCAATGACACAAACACACCTATTGGATGCACTAGATTGCATAAAAACCCTAATTGGACAAGAATAAGACTAGGGAGGATGAAAATGACCTAAATGTTCGTCCAATGACACAAATGAACTTATTGGATGCACAAGATTGGTTAAAAACCCTAATCGGACAAGAATAAGCCTAGGGAGGACGAAAATGACCTAAATTTTCGTCCAATGACACAAACACACCAATTGGATGCACAAGATTGCATAAAAACCCTAATTGGACAAGACTAAGCCTAGGGAGGACGAAAATGACCTAAATGTTCGTCCAATGACACAAACACACCTATTGGATGCACAAGATTGCATAAAAACTGTAATTGGACAAGAATAAGCCTAGGGAGGACGAAAATGACCTAAATGTTCATCCAATGACACAAATGAACTTATTGGATGCACAAGATTGGTTAAAAACCCTAATTAGACAAGAATAAGCCTAGGGAGGACGAAAATGACCTAAATGTTCATCGAATGACACAAATGAACTTATTGGATGCACAAGATTGGTTAAAAACCCTAATTGGACAAGAATAAGCCTAGGGAGGACGAAAATGACCTAAATGTTCGTCCAATGACACAAATGAACTTATTGGATGCACAAGATTGGTTAAAAACCCTAATTGGACAAGAATAAGCATAGGGAGGACGAAAATGACCTAAATGTTCATCCAATGACACAAACACACATACTGGATGCACAAGATTGTTTAAAACCCTAATTGGACAAGAATAAGACTAGGGATGACGAAAATGACCTAAATGTTCATCCAATGACACAAACACACATACTGGATGCACAAGATTGCTTAAAACCCTAATTAGACAAGAATAAGACTAGGGATGACGAAAATGACCTAAATGTTCATCCAATGACACAAATGAACTTATTGGATGCACAAGATTGGTTAAAAACCCTAATTGGACAAGAATAAGCCTAGGGAGGACGAAAATGACCTAAATGTTCGTCCAATGACACAAACACACCTATTGGATGCACTAGATTGCATAAAAAATCCTAATTGGACAAGAATAAGACTAGGGAGGACGAAAATGACCTAAATGTTCGTCCAATGACACAAACACACCTATTGGATGCACAAGATTGCATAAAAACCCTAATTGGACAAGAATAAGCCTAGGGAGGACGAAAATGACCTAAATGTTCATCCAATGACACAAATGAACTTATTGGACACACAAGATTGGTTAAAAACCCTAATTGGACAAGAATAAGCCTAGGGAGGACGAAAATGACCTAAATGTTCATCCAATGACACAAATGAACTTATTGGATGCACAAGATTGGTTAAAAACCCTAATTGGACAAGAATAAGCCTAGGGAGGACGTAAATGACATAAATGTTCGTCCAATGACACAAACACACATATTGGATGCACAAGATTGCTTAAAACCCTAATTGGACAAGAATAAGACTAGGGAGGACGAAAATGACCTAAATGTTCATCCAATGACACAAATGAACTTATTGGATGCACAAGATTGGTTAAAAACCCTAATTGGACAAGAATAAGCCTAGGGAGGACGAAAATGACCTAAATGTTCGTCCAATGACACAAACACACCTATTGGATGCACAAGATTGCATAAAAACCCTAATTGGACAAGAATAAGACTAGGAAGGACGAAAATGACCTAAATGTTCGTCCAATGACACAAATGAACTTATTGGATGCACAAGATTGGTTAAAAACCCTAATTGGACAAGAATAAGCATAGAGAGGACGAAAATGACCTAAACGTTCATCCAATGACACAAACCCACATATTGGATGCACAAGATTGCTTAAAACCCTAATTGGACAAGAATAAGACTAGGGAGGACGAAAATGACCTAAATGTTCATCCAATGACACAAATGAACTTATTGGATGCACAAGATTGGTTAAAAACCCTAATTGGACAAGAATAAGCCTAGGGAGGACGAAAATGACCTAAATGTTCGTCCAATGACACAAACACACCTATTGGATTCACTAGATTGCATAAAAACCCTAATTGGACAAGAATAAGACTAGGGAGGACGAAAATGACCTAAATGTTCGTCCAATGACACAAACACACCTATTGGATGCACAAGATTGCATAAAAACCCTAATTGGACAAGAATAAGCCTAGGGAGGACGAAAATGACCTAAATGTTCATCCAATGACACAAATGAGCTTATTGGATGCACAAGATTGGTTAAAAACCCTAATTGGACAAGAATAAGCATAGGGAGGACGAAAATGACCTAAATGTTCATCCAATGACACAAACACACATATTGGATGCACAAGATTGCTTAAAACCCTAATTGGACAAGAATAAGACTAGGGAGGACGAAAATGACCTAAATGTTCATCCAATGACACAAATGAACTTATTGGATGCACAAGATTGGTTAAAAACCCTAATTGGACAAGAATAAGCATAGGGAGGACGAAAATTACCTAAATGTTCATCCAATGACACAAACACACATATTGGATGCACACGATTGGTTAAAAACCCTAATTGGACAAGAATAATCCTAGGGATGACGAAAATGACCTAAATGTTAGTCCAATGACACAAATGAACTTATTGGATGCACAAGATTGGTTAAAAACCCTAATTGGACAAGAATAAGCCTAGGGAGGACGAAAATGACCTAAATGTTCGTCCAATGACACAAACACACCTATTGGATGCACAAGATTGCATAAAAATCCTAATTGGACAAGAATAAGCCTAGGGAGGACGAAAATGACCTAAATGTTCGTCCAATGACACAAACACACCTATTGGATGCACAAGATTGCATAAAAACCCTAATTGGACAAGAATAAGACTAGGGAGGACGTAAATGACCTAAATGTTCCACCAATGACACAAATGAACTTATTGGATGCACAAGATTGGTTAAAAACCCTAATTGGACAAGAATAAGCCTAGGGATGACGAAAATGACCTAAATGTTCGTCCAATGACACAAACACACCTATTGGATGCACAAGATTGCATAAAAACCCTAATTGGACAAGAATAAGACTAGGGAGGACGTAAATGACCTAAATGTTCCACCAATGACACAAATGAACTTATTGGATGCACAAGGTTGGTTAAAAACCCAAATTGGACAAGAATAAGCCTAGGGAGGACGAAAATGACCTAAATGTTCAACCAATGACACAAATGAACTTATTGGATGCACAAGGTTGGTTAAAAACCCTAATTGAACAAGAATAAGCCTTTGGAGGACGAAAATGACCTAAATGTTCGTCCAATGACACAAATACACCAATTGGATGCACAAGATTGCATAAAAACCCTAATTGGACAAGAATAAGCCTAGGGAGGACGAAAATGACCTAAATGTTCGTCCAATGACACAAACACACCTATTGGATGCACAAGATTACATAATACCCTAATTGGACAAGAATAAGCCTAGGGAGGACGAAAATGACCTAAATGTTCATCCAATGACACAAATGAACTTATTGGATGCACAAGATTGGTTAAAAACCCTAATTAGACAAGAATAAGCCTAGGGAGGACGAAAATGACCTAAATGTTCATCGAATGACACAAATGAACTTATTGGATGCACAAGATAGGTAAAAAACCATTACTGGACAAGAATAAGCCTTGGGAGGACAAAAATGACCTAAATGTTCGTCCAATGACACAAACACACCTATTGGATGCACAAGATTGCATAAAAACCCTAATTGGACAAGAATAAGAATAGGGAGGACGAAAATGACCTAAATGTTCATCCAATGACACAAATGAACTTATTGGATGCACAAGATTGGATAAAAACCCTAATTGGACAAGAATAAGCATAGGGAGGACGAAAATGACCTAAATGTTCATCCAATGACACAAACCCACATATTGGATGCACAAGATTGCTTAAAACCCTAATTGGACAAGAATAAGACTAGGGAGGACGAAAATGACCTAAATGTTCATCCAATGACATAAATGAATTTATTGGATGCACAAGATTGGTTAAAAACCCTAATTGGACAAGAATAAGCCTAGAGAGGACGAAAATGACCTAAATGTTCGTCCAATGACACAAACACACCTATTGGATGCACAAGATTGCATAAAAACCCTAATTGGACAAGAATAAGAATAGGGAGGACAAAAGTGACCTAAATGTTCATCCAATGACACAAATGAACTTATTGGATGCACAAGATTGGTTAAAAACCCTAATTGGACAAGAATAAGCATAGGGAGGACGAAAATGACCTAAATGTTCATCCAATGACACAAACCCACATATTGGATGCACAAGATTGCTTAAAACCCTAATTGGACAAGAATAAGACTAGGGAGGACGAAAATGACCTAAATGTTCATCCAATGACAGAAATGAACTTTTTGGATGCACAAGATTGGTTAAAAACCCTAATCGGACAAGAATAAGCCTAGGGAGGACGAAAATGACCTAAATGTTCGTCCAATGACACAAACACACCTATTGGATGCACAAGATTGCATAAAAACCCTAATTGGACAAGAATAAGACTAGGGAGGACGAAAATGACCTAAATGTTCCTCCAATGACACAAACACACCTATTGGATGCAAAAGATTGCATAAAAACCCTAATTCGACAAGAATAAGACTAGGGAGGACGAAAATGACCTAAATGTTTGTCCAATGACACAATCACACCTATTGGATGCACAAGATTGCATAAAAACCCTAATTGGACAAGAATAAGACTAGGGAGGACGAAAATGACCTAAATGTTCATCCAATGACACAAATGAACTTATTGTATGCACAAGATTGGTTAAAAACCCTAATTGGACAAGAATAAGCATAGGGAGGATGAAAATTACCTAAATGTTCATCCAATGACACAAATGAACTTATTGGATGCACAAGATTGGTTAAAAACCCTAACTGGACAAGAATAAGCCTAGGGAGGACGAAAATGACCTAAATGTTCGTCCAATGACACAAACACACCTATTGGATGCACAAGATTGCATTAAAACCCTAATTGGACAAGAATAAGAATAGGGAGGACGAAAATGACCTAAATGTTCATCCAATGACACAAATGAACTTATTGGATGCACAAGATTGGTTAAAAACCGTAATTGGACAAGAATAAGCATAGGGAGGACGAAAATGACCTAAATGTTCATCCAATGACACAAACCCACATATTGGATGCACAAGATTGCTTAAAACCCTAATGGGACAAGAATAAGACTAGGGAGGACGAAAATGACCTAAATGTTCATCCAATGACACAAATGAACTTATTGGATGCACAAGATTGGATAAAAACCCTAATTGGACAAGAATAAGCCTAGGGAGGACGAAAATGACCTAAATGTTCGTCCAATGACACAAACACACCTATTGGATGCACAAGATTG
>JBBPBR010000312.1:0-39792 GCA_037974775.1 Cicer pinnatifidum
TCCAATGACACAAACACACCTATTGGATGCACAAGATTGCATAAAAACCCTAATTCGACAAGAATAAGACTAGGGAGGACGAAAATGACCTAAAAGTTCCTCCAATGACACAAACACACCTATTGGATGCACAAGATTGCATAAAAACCCTAATTGGACAAGAATAAGACTAGGGAGGACGAAAATGACCTAAATGTTCCTCCAATGACACAAACACACCTATTGGATGCACAAGATTGCATAAAAACCCTAATTGGACAAGAATAAGCATATGCAGAACGAAAATGACCTAAATATTCCTCCAACGACACAAACACACCTATTGGATGCACAAGATTGTATAAAAACCCTAATTGAACAAGAATAAGCATAGGGAGGACGAAAATTACCTAAATGTTCGTCCAATGACACAAACACACCTATTGGATGCACAAGATTGCATAAAAACCCAAATTGGACAAGAATAAGACTAGGGAGGACGAAAATGACCTAAATGTTCATCCAATGACACAAATGAACTTATTGGATGCACAAGATTGGTTAAAAACTCTAATTGGACAAGAATAAGCCTAGGGAGAACGAAAATGACCTAAATGTTCATCCAATGACACAAATGAACTTATTGGATGCACAAGGTTGGTTGAAAACCCTAATTGGACAAGAATAAGCCTAGGGAGGACGAAAATGACCAAAATGTTCATCCAATGACACAAATGAACTTATTGGATGCACAAGGTTGGTTAAAAACCCTAATTGAACAAGAATAAGCCTAGGGAGGACGAAAATGACCTAAATGTTCGTCCAATGACACAAACACACCTATTGGATGCAAAGGATTGCATAAAAACCCTAATTGGACAAGAATAAGCCTAGGGAGGACGAAAATAACCTAAATGTTCGTCCAATGACACAAACACACCTATTGGATGCACAAGATTGCATAAAAACCCTAATTGGACAAGAATAAGCCTATGGAGGACGAAAATGACCTAAATGTTCATCCAATGACACAAATGAACTTATTGGATGCACAAGATTGGTTAAAAACCCTAATTGGAAAAGAATAAGCATAGGGAGGACGAAAATGACCTAAATGTTCATCCAATGACACAAACACACATATTGGATGCACAAGATTGCTTAAAACCCTAATTGGACAAGAATAAGACTAGGGGGGACGAAAATGACCTAAATGTTCCTCCAATGACACAAACACACCTATTGGATGCACAAGATTGCATAAAAACCCAAATTGGACAAGAATAAGACTAGGGAGGACGAAAATGACCTAAATGTTCATCCAATGACACAAATGAACTTATTGGATGCACAAGATTGGTTAAAAACTCTAATTGGACAAGAATAAGCCTAGGGAGAACGAAAATGACCTAAATGTTCATACAATGACACAAATGAACTTATTGGATGCACAAGGTTGGTTGAAAACCCTAATTGGACAAGAATAAGCCTAGGGAGGACGAAAATGACCAAAATGTTCATCCAATGACACAAATGAACTTATTGGATGCACAAGGTTGGTTAAAAACCCTAATTGAACAAGAATAAGCCTAGGGAGGACGAAAATGACCTAAATATTCGTCCAATGACACAAACACACCAATTGGATGCACAAGATTGCATAAAAACCCTAATTGGACAAGAATAAGCCTAGGGAGGACGAAAATGACCTAAATGTTCGTCCAATGACACAAACACACCTATTGGATGCACAAGATTGGTTGAAAACCCTAATTTGACAAGAATAAGCCAAGGGAGGACGAAAATGACCTAAATGTTCATCCAATGACACAAATGAACTTATTGGATGCACAAGATTGGTTAAAAACCCTAATTGGACAAGAATAAGCATAGGGAGGACGAAAATGACCTAAATATTCCTCCAACGACACAAACACACCTATTTGATGCACAAGATTGCATAAAAACCCTAATTGGACAAGAATAAGACTAGGGAGGACGAAAATGACCTAAATGTTCATCCAATGACCCAAATGAACTTATTGGATACACAAGATTGGTTAAAAACCCTAATTGGACAAGAATAAGCCTAGGGATGACGAAAATGACCTAAATGTTCGTCCAATGACACAAACACACCTATTGGATGCACAAGATTGCATAAAAACCCTAATTCGACAAAAATAAGACTAGGGAGGACGAAAATGACCTAAATGTTCCTCCAATGACACAAACACACCTATTGGATGCACAAGATTGCATAAAAACCCTAATTGGACAAGAATAAGACTAGGGAGGACGAAAATGACCTAAATGTTCATCCAATGACACAAATGAACTTATTGGATGCACAAGATTGGTTAAAAACCCTAATTGGACAAGAATAAGCCTAGGGAGGACGAAAATGACCTAAATGTTCATCCAATGACACAAATGAACTTATTGAAGGCACAAGATTGGTTAAAACCCTAATCGGACAAGAATTAGCCTAGGGAGGACGAAAATGACCTAAATGTTCTTCCAATGACACAAACACACCTATTGGATGCACAAGATTGAATAAAAACCCTAATTGGACAAGAATAAGACTAGGGAGGACGAAAATGACCTAAATGTTCCTCCAATGACACAAACACACCTATTGGATGCACAAGATTGCTTAAAAACCATAATTGAACAAGAATAAGACTAGGGAGGACGAAAATGACCTAAATGTTCATCCAATGACACAAATGAACTTATTGAATACACAAGATTGGTTAAAAACCCTAATCGGACAAGAATAAGCCTAGGGAGGACGAAAATGACCTAAATGTTCGTCCAATGACACAAACACACCTATTGGATGCACAAGATTGCATAAAAACCCTAATTGGACAAGAATAAGACTAGGGAGGACGAAAATGACCTAAATGTTCCTCCAATGACACAAACACACCTATTGGATGCACAAGATTGCATAAAAACCCTAATTGCACAAGAATAAGCATAGGCAGGACGAAAATGACCTAAATATTCCTCCAACGACACAAACACACCTATTGGATGCACAAGATTGTATAAAAACCCTAATTGGACAAGAATAAGCATAGGGAGGACGAAAATTACCTAAATGTTCGTCCAATGACACAAACACACCTATTGGATGCACAAGATTGCATAAAAACCCAAATTGGACAAGAATAAGACTAGGGAGGACGAAAATGACCTAAATGTTCATCCAATGACACAAATGAACTTATTGGATGCACAAGATTGGTTAAAAACTCTAATTGGACAAGAATAAGCCTAGGGAGAACGAAAATGACCTAAATGTTCATACAATGACACAAATGAACTTATTGGATGCACAAGGTTGGTTGAAAACCCTAATTGGACAAGAATAAGCCTAGGGAGGACGAAAATGACCAAAATGTTCATCCAATGACACAAATGAACTTATTGGATGCACAAGGTTGGTTAAAAACCCTAATTGAACAAGAATAAGCCTAGGGAGGACGAAAATGACCTAAATATTCGTCCAATGACACAAACACACCAATTGGATGCACAAGATTGCATAAAAACCCTAATTGGACAAGAATAAGCCTAGGGAGGACGAAAATGACCTAAATGTTCGTCCAATGACACAAACACACCTATTGGATGCACAAGATTGCATAAAAACCCTAATTGGACAAGAATAAGACTAGGGAGGACGAAAATGACCTAAATGTTCATCCAATGACAAAAATGAACTTATTGGATGCACAAGATTGGTTAAAAACACTAATTGGACAAGAATAAGCCTAGAGAGGACGAAAATGACCTAAATGTTCGTCCAATGACACAAACACACCTATTGGATACACAAGATTGCCTAAAAACCATAATTGGACAAGAATAAGACTAGGGAGGACGAAAATGACCTAAATATTCATCCAATGACACAAATGAACTTATTGGATGCACAAGATTGGTTAAAAACCCTAATTGGACAAGAATAAGCATAGGGAGGACGAAAATGACCTAAATGTTCATCCAATGACACAAACCCACATATTGGATGCACTAGATTGCTTAAAACCCTAATTGGACAAGAATAAGACTAGGGAGCACGAAAATGACCTAAATGTTCATCCAATGACACAAATGAACTTATTGGATACACAAGATTGGTTAAAAACCCTAATCGGACAAGAATAAGCCTAGGGAGGACGAAAATGACCTAAATGTTCGTCCAATGACACAAACACACCTATTGGATGCACAAGATTGCATAAAAACCCTAATTGGACAAGAATAAGACTAAGGAGGACGAAAATGACCTAAATGTTCGTCCAATGACACAAACACACCTATTGGATGCACAAGATTGCATAAAAACCCTAATTGGACAAGAATAAGCCTAGGGATGACGAAAATGACCTAAATGTTCGTCCAATGACACAAACACACCTATTGGATGCACAAGATTGCATAAAAACCTTAATTGGACAAGAATAAGCCTAGGGAGGACGAAAATGACCTAAATGTTCGTCCAATGACACAAACACACCTATTGGATGCACAAGATTGCATAAAAACCCTAATTGGACAAGAATAAGCCTAGGGAGGACGAAAATGACCTAAATGTTCGTCCAATGACACAAACACACCTATTTGATGCACAAGATTGCATAAAAACCCTAATTGGACAAGAATAAGCCTAGGGAGGACGAAAATGACCTAAATGTTCCTCCAATGACACAAACACACCTATTGGATGCACAAGATTGCATAAAAACCCTAATTAGACAAGAATAAGACTAGGGAGGACGAAAATGACCTAAATGTTCATCCAATGACACAAATGAACTTATTGGATCCACAAGATTTGTTAAAAACCCTAATTGGACAAGAATAAGCATATGGAGGACGAAAATGACCTAAATGTTCCTCCAATGACACAAATGAACTTATTGGATGCACAAGATTGGTTAAAAACCCTAATTGGACAAGAATAAGCCTAGGGAGGACGAAAATGACCTAAATGTTCGTCCAGTGACACAAACACACCTATTGGATGCACAAGATTGCATAAAATCCCTAATTGGACAAGAATAAGACAAGGGAGGACGAAAATGACCTAAATGTTCCTCCAATGACACAAACACACCTATTGGATGCACAAGATTGCATAAAAACCCTAATTAGACAAGAATAAGCCTAGGGAGGACGAAAATGACCTAAATGTTCATCCAATGACACAAATGAACTTATTGGATGCACAAGATTGGTTAAAAACTCTAATTGGACAAGAATAAGCCTAGGGAGAACGAAAATGACCTAAATGTTCATCCAATGACACAAATGAACTTATTGGATGCACAAGATTGGTTGAAAACCCTAATTGGACAAGAATAAGCCTAGGGAGGACGAAAATGACCTAAATGTTCATCCAATGACACAAATAAACTTATTGGATGCACAAGGTTAGTTAAAAACCCTAATTGAACAAGAATAAGCCTAGGGAGGACGAAAATGACCTAAATGTTCGTCCAATGACACAAACACACCAATTGGATGCACAAGATTGCATAAAAACCCTAATTGGACAAGAATAAGCCTAGGGAGGACGAAAATGACCTAAATGTTCGTCCAACGACACAAACACACCTATTGGATGCACAAGATTGCATAAAAACCCTAATTGGACAAGAATAAGCCTAGGGAGGAGGAAAATGATCTAAATGTTCATCCAATGACACAAATGAACTTATTGGATGCACAAGATTGGTTAAAAACCCTAATTGGACAAGAATAAGCCTAGGGAGGACGAAAATGACCTAAATGTTCGTCCAATGACACAAACACACCTATTGGATGCACAAGATTGCATAAAAACCTTAATTGGACATGAATAAGCCTAGGGAGGACGAAAATGACCTAAATGTTCGTCCAATGACACAAACACACCTATTGGATGCACAAGATTGCATAAAAACCCTAATTGGACAAGAATAAGCCTAGGGAGGACGAAAATGACCTAAATGTTCGTCCAATGACACAAACACACCTATTGGATGCACAAGATTGCATAAAAACCCTAATTGGACAAGAAAAAGCCTAGGGAGGACGAAAATGACCTAAATGTTCATCCAATGACACAAATGAACTTATTGGATGCACAAGATTGGTTTAAAACCCTAATTGGACAAGAATAAGCCTAGGGAGGACGAAAATGACCTAAATGTTCATCCAATGACACAAATGAACTTATTGGATGCACAAGATTGGTTAAAAACCCTAATTGGACAAGAATAAGCCTAGGGAGGACGAAAATGACCTAAATGTTCAACCAATGACACAAATGAACTTATTGGATGCACAAGGTTGATTAAAAACCCTAATTGCACAAGAATAAGCCTAGGGTGGACGAAAATGACCTAAATGTTCGTCCAATGACACAAACACACCTATTGGATGCACAAGATTGCATAAAAACCCTAATTGGACAAGAATAAGACTAGGGAGGACGAAAATGACCTAAATGTTCCTCCAATGACACAAATGAACTTATTGGATGCACAAGGTTGGTTAAAAACCCTAATTGGACAAGAATAAGCCTAGGGAGGACGAAAATGACCTAAATGTTCAACAAATGACACAAATGAACTTATTGGATGAACAAGGTTGGTTAAAAACCATAATTGCACAAGAATAAGCCTAGAGAGGACCAAAATAACCTAAATGTTCGTCCAATGACACAAACACACCTATTGGATGCACAAGATTGAATAAAATCCCTAATTGGACAAGAATAAGAGTAGGGAGGACGAAAATGACCTAAATGTTCCTCCAATGACACAAACACACCTATTGGATGCACAAGATTGCATAAAAACCCTAATTGGACAAGAATAAGACTAGGGAGGACGAAAATGACCTAAATGTTCCTCCAATGACACAAACACACCTATTGGATGCACAAGATTGCATAAAAACCCTAATTGGACAAGAATCAGCATAGGCAGGACGAAAATGACCTAAATGTTCCTCCAATGACACAAACACACCTATTGGATGCACAAGATTGTATAAAAACCCTAATTGGACAAGAATAAGCATAGGGAGGACGAAAATTACCTAAATGTTCGTCCAATGACACAAACACACCTATTGGATGCACAAGATTGCATAAAAACCCAAATTGGACAAGAATAAGACTAGGGAGGACGAAAATGACCTAAATGTTCATCCAATGACACAAATGAACTTATTGGATGCACAAGATTGGTTAAAAACTCTAATTGGACAAGAATAAGCCTAGGGAGAACGAAAATGACCTAAATGTTCATACAATGACACAAATGAACTTATTGGATGCACAAGGTTGGTTGAAAACCCTAATTGGACAAGAATAAGCCTAGGGAGGACGAAAATGACCAAAATGTTCATCCAATGACACAAATGAACTTATTGGATGCACAAGGTTGGTTAAAAACCCTAATTGAACAAGAATAAGCCTAGGGAGGACGAAAATGACCTAAATATTCGTCCAATGACACAAACACACCAATTGGATGCACAAGATTGCATAAAAACCCTAATTGGACAAGAATAAGCCTAGGGAGGACGAAAATGACCTAAATGTTCGTCCAATGACACAAACACACCTATTGGATGCACAAGATTGCATAAAAACCCTAATTGGACAAGAATAAGACTAGGGAGGACGAAAATGACCTAAATGTTCATCCAATGACAAAAATGAACTTATTGGATGCACAAGATTGGTTAAAAACACTAATTGGACAAGAATAAGCCTAGAGAGGACGAAAATGACCTAAATGTTCGTCCAATGACACAAACACACCTATTGGATACACAAGATTGCCTAAAAACCATAATTGGACAAGAATAAGACTAGGGAGGACGAAAATGACCTAAATATTCATCCAATGACACAAATGAACTTATTGGATGCACAAGATTGGTTAAAAACCCTAATTGGACAAGAATAAGCATAGGGAGGACGAAAATGACCTAAATGTTCATCCAATGACACAAACCCACATATTGGATGCACTAGATTGCTTAAAACCCTAATTGGACAAGAATAAGACTAGGGAGCACGAAAATGACCTAAATGTTCATCCAATGACACAAATGAACTTATTGGATACACAAGATTGGTTAAAAACCCTAATCGGACAAGAATAAGCCTAGGGAGGACGAAAATGACCTAAATGTTCGTCCAATGACACAAACACACCTATTGGATGCACAAGATTGCATAAAAACCCTAATTGGACAAGAATAAGCCTAGGGAGGACGAAAATGACCTAAATGTTCCTCCAATGACACAAACAGACCTATTGGATGCACAAGATTGCATAAAAACCCTAATTGGACAAGAATAAGACTAGGGAGGACGAAAATGACCTAAATGTTCATCCAATGACACAAATGAACTTATTGGATGCACAAGATTGGTTAAAAACCCTAATTGGACAAGAATAAGCCTAGGGAGGACGAAAATGACCTAAATGTTCGTCCAATGACACAAACACACCTATTGGATGCACAAGATTGCATAAAAACCCTAATTGGACAAGAATATGACTAGGGAGGACGAAAATGACTTAAATGTTCATCCAATGACACAAATGAACTTATTGTATGAACAAGATTTCTTAAAAACCCTAATTGGACAAGAATAAGCATAGGGAGGACGAAAATTACCTAAATGTTCATCCAATGACACAAACACACATATTGGATGCACAAGATTGCTTAAAACCCTAATTGGACAAGAATAAGACTAGGGAGGACGAAAATGACCTAAATGTTCATCGAATGACACAAATGAACTTATTGGATGCACAAGGTTGGTTAAAAACCCTAATTGGACAAGAATAAGACTAGGGAGGACGAAAATGACCTAAATGTTCATCCAATGACACAAATGAACTTATTGGATGCACAAGATTGGTTAAAAACCCTAATTGGACAAGAATAAGCCTAGGGAGGACGAAAATGACCTAAATGTTCGTCCAATGACACAAACACACCTATTTGATGAACAAGATTGCATAAAAACCCTAATTGGATAAGAATAAGACTAGGGAGGACGAAAATGACCTAAATGTTCCTCCAATGACACAAAGACACCTATTGGATGCACAAGATTGCATAAAAACCCTAATTCGACAAGAATAAGACTAGGGAGGACGAAAATGACCTAAATGTTCATCCAATGACACAAATGAACTTATTGGATGCACAAGATTGGTTAAAAACCCTAATTGGACAAGAATGAGCCTAGGGAGGACGAAAATGACCTAAATGTTCGTCCAATGACACAAACACACCTATTGGATGCACAAGATTAGTTAAAAACCCTAATTGGACAAGAATAAGCCTAGGGAGGGCGAAAATGACCTAAATGTTCGTCCAATGACACAAACACACCAATTGGATGCACAAGTTTGCATAAAAACCCTAATTGGACAAGTATAAGACTAGGGAGGACGAAAATGACCTAAATGTTCATCCAATGACACAAATGAACTTATTGGATGCACAAGATTGGTTAAAAACCCTAATTGGACAAGAATAAGCCTAGGGAGGACGAAAATGACCTAAATGTTCATCCAATGACACAAATGAACTTATTGGATGCACAAGATTGGTTAAAAACCCTAATTGGACAAGAATAAGCCTAGGGAGGACGAAAATGACCTAAATGTTCGTCCAATGACACAAACACACCTATTGGATCCACAAGATTGCATAAAAACCCTAATTGGACCAGAATAAGATTAGGGAGGACGAAAATGACCTAAATGTTCCTCCAATGACACAAATGAACTTATTGGATGCACAAGGTTGGTTAAAAACCCTAATTGGACAAGAATAAGCCTAGGGAGGACGAAAATGACCTAAATGTTCAACCAATGACACAAATGAACTTATTGGATGCACAAGGTTGGTTAAAAACCCTAATTGAAGAAGAATAAGCCTAGGGAGGACTAAAATAACCTAAATGTTCGTCCAATGACACAAACACACCTATTGGATGCACAAGATTGCATAAAAACCCTAATTGGACAAGAATAAGCCTAGGGAGAACGAAAATGACCTAAATGTTCATCCAATGACACAAATGAACTTATTGGATGCACAAGATTGGTTGAAAACCCTAATTGGACAAGAATAAGCCTAGGGAGGACGAAAATGACCTAAATGTTCATCCAATGACACAAATGAACTTATTGGATGCACAAGATTGGTTAAAAACCCTAATTGGACAAGAATAAGCCTAGGGAGGACGAAAATGACCTAAATGTTCATCCAATGACACAAATGAACTTATTGGATGCACAAGATTGGTTGAAAACCCTAATTGGACAAGAATAAGCCTGGGGAGGACGAAAATGACCTAAATGTTCATCCAATGACACAGATGAACTTATTGGATGCACAAGATTGGTTGAAAACCCTAATTGAACAAGAATAAGCCTAGGGAGGACGAAAATGACCTAAATGTTCGTCCAATGACACAAACACACCAATTGGATGCACAAGATTGCATAAAAACCCTAATTGGACAAGAATAAGCCTAGGGAGGACGAAAATGACCTAAATGTTCGTCCAACGACACAAACACACCTATTGGATGCACAAGATTGCATAAAAACCCTAATTGGACAAGAATAAGCCTAGGGAGGAGGAAAATGATCTAAATGTTCATCCAATGACACAAATGAACTTATTGGATGCACAAGATTGGTTAAAAACCCTAATTGGACAAGAATAAGCCTAGGGAGGACGAAAATGACCTAAATGTTCGTCCAATGACACAAACACACCTATTGGATGCACAAGATTGCATAAAAACCTTAATTGGACATGAATAAGCCTAGGGAGGACGAAAATGACCTAAATGTTCGTCCAATGACACAAACACACCTATTGGATGCACAAGATTGCATAAAAACCCTAATTGGACAAGAATAAGCCTAGGGAGGACGAAAATGACCTAAATGTTCGTCCAATGACACAAACACACCTATTGGATGCACAAGATTGCATAAAAACCCTAATTGGACAAGAAAAAGCCTAGGGAGGACGAAAATGACCTAAATGTTCATCCAATGACACAAATGAACTTATTGGATGCACAAGATTGGTTTAAAACCCTAATTGGACAAGAATAAGCCTAGGGAGGACGAAAATGACCTAAATGTTCATCCAATGACACAAATGAACTTATTGGATGCACAAGATTGGTTAAAAACCCTAATTGGACAAGAATAAGCCTAGGGAGGACGAAAATGACCTAAATGTTCAACCAATGACACAAATGAACTTATTGGATGCACAAGGTTGATTAAAAACCCTAATTGCACAAGAATAAGCCTAGGGTGGACGAAAATGACCTAAATGTTCGTCCAATGACACAAACACACCTATTGGATGCACAAGATTGCATAAAAACCCTAATTGGACAAGAATAAGACTAGGGAGGACGAAAATGACCTAAATGTTCCTCCAATGACACAAATGAACTTATTGGATGCACAAGGTTGGTTAAAAACCCTAATTGGACAAGAATAAGCCTAGGGAGGACGAAAATGACCTAAATGTTCAACAAATGACACAAATGAACTTATTGGATGAACAAGGTTGGTTAAAAACCATAATTGCACAAGAATAAGCCTAGAGAGGACCAAAATAACCTAAATGTTCGTCCAATGACACAAACACACCTATTGGATGCACAAGATTGAATAAAATCCCTAATTGGACAAGAATAAGAGTAGGGAGGACGAAAATGACCTAAATGTTCCTCCAATGACACAAACACACCTATTGGATGCACAAGATTGCATAAAAACCCTAATTGGACAAGAATAAGACTAGGGAGGACGAAAATGACCTAAATGTTCCTCCAATGACACAAACACACCTATTGGATGCACAAGATTGCATAAAAACCCTAATTGGACAAGAATAAGCATATGCAGAACGAAAATGACCTAAATATTCCTCCAACGACACAAACACACCTATTGGATGCACAAGATTGTATAAAAACCCTAATTGGACAAGAATAAGCATAGGGAGGACGAAAATTACCTAAATGTTCGTCCAATGACACAAACAAACCTATTGGATGCACAAGATTGCATAAAAACCCAAATTGGACAAGAATAAGAATAGGGAGGACGAAAATGACCTAAATGTTCATCCAATGACACAAATGAACTTATTGGATGCACAAGATTGGTTAAAAACTCTAATTGGACAAGAATAAGCCTAGGGAGAACGAAAATGACCTAAATGTTCATACAATGACACAAATGAACTTATTGGATGCACAAGGTTGGTTGAAAACCCTAATTGGACAAGAATAAGCCTAGGGAGGACGAAAATGACCAAAATGTTCATCCAATGACACAAATGAACTTATTGGATGCACAAGGTTGGTTAAAAACCCTAATTGAACAAGAATAAGCCTAGGGAGGACGAAAATGACCTAAATATTCGTCCAATGACACAAACACACCAATTGGATGCACAAGATTGCATAAAAACCCTAATTGGACAAGAATAAGCCTAGGGAGGACGAAAATGACCTAAATGTTCGTCCAATGACACAAACACACCTATTGGATGCACAAGATTGGTTGAAAACCCTAATTGGACAAGAATAAGCCTAGGGAGGACGAAAATGACCTAAATGTTCATCCAATGACACAAATGAACTTATTGGATGCACAAGATTGGTTAAAAACCCTAATTGGACAAGAATAAGCATAGGGAGGACGAAAATGACCTAAATATTCCTCCAACGACACAAACACACCTATTGGATGCACAAGATTGCATAAAAACCCTAATTGGACAAGAATAAGACAAGGGAGGACGAAAATGACCTAAATGTTCATCCAATGACAAAAATGAACTTATTGGATACACAAGATTGGTTAAAAACCCTAATTGGACAAGAATAAGCCTAGGGATGACGAAAATGACCTAAATGTTCGTCCAATGACACAAACACACCTATTGGATGCACAAGATTGCATAAAAACCCTAATTCGACAAGAATAAGACTAGGGAGGACGAAAATGACCTTAATGTTCCTCCAATGACACAAACACACCTATTGGATGCACAAGATTGCATAAAAACCCTAATTGGACAAGAATAAGACTAGGGAGGACGAAAATGACATAAATTTTCCTCCAATGACACAAACACACCTATTGGATGCACAAGAATGCATAAAAACCCTAATTGGACAAGAATAAGCATAGGCTGGACGAAAATGACCTAAATATTTCTCCAACGACACAAACACACCTATTGGATGCACAAGATTGTATAAAAACCCTAATTGGACAAGAATAAGCATAGGGAGGACGAAAATTACCTAAATGTTCGTCTAATGACACAAACACACCTATTGGATGCACAAGATTGCATAAAAACCAAAATTGGACAAGAATAAGACTAGGGAGGACGAAAATGACCTAAATGTTCATCCAATGACACAAATGAACTTATTGGATGCACAAGATTGGTTAAAAACTCTAATTGGACAAGAATAAGCCTAGGGAGAACGAAAATGACCTAAATGTTCATCCAATGACACAAATGAACTTATTGGATGCACAAGGTTGGTTGAAAACCCTAATTGGACAAGAATAAGCCTAGGGAGGACGAAAATGACCAAAATGTTCATCCAATGACACAAATGAACTTATTGGATGCACAAGGTTGGTTAAAAACCCTAATTGAACAAGAATAAGCCTAGGGAGGACGAAAATGACCTAAATATTCGTCCAATGACACAAACACACCAATTGGATGCACAAGATTGCATAAAAACCCTAATTGGACAAGAATAAGCCTAGGGAGGACGAAAATGACCTAAATGTCCGTCCAATGACACAAACACACCTATTGGATGCACAAGATTGCATAAAAACCCTAATTGGACAAGAATAAGCCTAGGGAGGACGAAAATGACCTAAATGTTCATCCAATGACACAAATGAACTTATTGGAAGCACAAGATTGGTTAAAAACCCTAATTGGACAAGAATAAGCCTTGGGAGGACGAAAATGACCTAAATGTTCGTCCAATGACACAAACACACCTATTGGATGCACAAGATTGCATAAAAACCCTAATTGGACAAGAATAAGACTAGGGAGGACGAAAATGACCTAAATGTTCATCCAATGACACAGACACACCTATTGGATGCACAAGATTGCATAAAAACCCTAATTGGACAAGAATAAGACTAGGGAGGACGAAAATGACCTAAATGTTCCTCCAATGACACAAACACACCTATTGGATGCACAAGATTGCATAAAAACCCTAATTGGACAAGAATAAGACTAGGGAGGACGAAAGTGACTTAAATGTTCATCCAATGACACAAATGAACTTATTGTATGCACAAGATTTGTTAAAAACCCTAATTGGACAAGAATAAGCATAGGGAGGACGAAAATTACCTAAATGTTCATCCAATGACACAAACACACATATTGGATGCACAAGATTGCTTAAAACCCTAATTGGACAAGAATAAGACTAGGGAGGACGAAAATGACCTAAATGTTCATCGAATGACACATATGAACTTATTGGATGCACAAGATTGGTTAAAAACCCTAATTGGACAAGAATAAGACTAGGGAGGACGAAAATGACCTAAATGTTCCTCCAATGACACAAACACACCTATTGGATGCACAAGATTGCATAAAAACCCTAATTGGACAAGAATAAGACTAGGGAGGACGAAAATGACTTAAATGTTCATCCAATGACACAAATGAACTTATTGGATGCACAAGATTGGTTAAAAACCCTAATTGGACAACAATAAGCCAAGGGAGGACGAAAATGACCTAAATGTTCGTCCAATGACACAAACACACCTATTGGATGCACAAGATTGCATAAAAACCCTAATTGGACAAGAATAAGACTAGGGAGGACGAAAATGACCTAAATGTTCCTCCAATGACACAAACACTTCTATTGGATGCACAAGATTGCATAAAAACCCTAATTCGACAAGAATAAGACTAGGGAGGACGAAAATGACCTAAATGTTCCTCCAATGACACAAACACACCTATTGGATGCACAAGATTGCATAAAAACCCTAATTGGACAAGAATAAGACTAGGGAGGACGTAAATGACCTAAATGTTCCACCAATGACACAAATGAACTTATTGGATACACAAGGTTGGTTAAAAACCCTAATTGGACAAGAATAAGCCTAGGGTGGCCGAAAATGACCTAAATGTTCGTTCAATGACACAAACACACCTATTGGATGCACAAGATTGCATAAAAACCCTAATTGGACAAGAACAAGCCTAGGGAGGACGAAAATGACCTAAATGTTCATCCAATGACACAAACACACCTATTGGATGCACAAGATTGCATAAAAACCCTAATTCGACAAGAATAAGACTAGGGAGGACGAAAATGACCTAAATGTTCCTCCAATGACACAAACACACCTATTGGATGCACAAGATTGCATAAAAACCCTAATTGGACAAGAATAAGACTAGGGAGGACGTAAATGACCTAAATGTTCCACCATTGACACAAATGAACTTATTGGATGCACAAGGTTGGTTAAAAACCCTAATTGGACAAGAATAAGACTTGGGAGGACGAAAATGACCTAAATGTTCATCCAATGACACAAATGAACTTATTGGATGCACAAGATTGGTTAAAAACCCTAATTGGACAAGAATAAGCCTAGGGAGGACGAAAATGACCTAAATGTTCCTCCAATGACACAAACACACCTATTGGATGCACAAGCTTGCATAAAAACCCTAATTGGACAAGAATAAGACTAGGGAGGACGAAAATGACCTAAATGTTCCTCCAATGACACAAACACACCTATTGGATGCACAAGATTGCATAAAAACCCTAATTGGACAAGAATAAGACTAGGGAGGACGTAAATGACCTAAATGTTCCACCAATGACACAAATGAACTTATTGGATGCACAAGGTTGGTTAAAATACCTAATTGGACAAGAATAAGCCTAGGGAGGACGAAAATGACCTAAATGTTCAACCAATGACACAAATGAACTTATTGGATGCACAAGGTTGGTTAAAAACCCTAATTGGACAAGAATAAGCGAAGGGAGGACGAAAATGACCTAAATGTTCGTCCAATAAGTTCATTTGTGTCATTGGATGAACATTTAGGTCATTTTCGTCCTCCCTAGGCTTATTCTTGTCCAATTAGAGTTTTTAACCAATCTTGTGCATTCAATAAGTTCATTTGTGTCATTGGATGAACATTTAGGTCATTTTCATCCTCCCTAGTCTTATTCTTGTCCAATTAGGGTTTTTATGCAATCTTGTGCATCCAATAGGTGTGTTTGTGTCATTGGAGGAACATTTAGGTCATTTTCGTCCTCCCTAGTCTTATTCTTGTCGAATTAGGGTTTTTATGCAATCTTGTGCATCCAATAGGATGCACAAGATTGCATAAAAACCCTAATTGGACAAGAATAAGACTAGGGAGGACGAAAATGACCTAAATGTTCATCCAATGACACAAATGAACTTATTGGATGCACAAGATTGGTTAAAAACCCTAATTGGACAAGAATAAGCCTAGGGAGGACGAAAATGACATAAATGTTCGTCCAATGACACCAACAGACCTATTGGATGCACAAGATTGCATAAAAACCCTAATTGGACAATAATAAGACTAGGGAGGACGAAAATGACCTAAATGTTCCTCCAATGACATAAACACACCTATTAGATGCACAAGATTGCATAAAAACCCTAATTGGACAAGAATAAGACTAGGGAGGACGAAAATGACCTAAATGTTCATCCAATGACACAAATGAACTTATTGGATGCACAAGATTGGTTAAACACCCTAATTGGACAAGAATAAGCCTAGGGAGGACGAAAATGACCTAAATATTTGTCCAATGACACAAACACACCTATTGGATGCACAAGATTGCATAAAAACCCTAATTGGACAAGAATAAGCCTAGGGAGGACGAAAATGACCTAAATGTTCGTCCAATGACACAAACACACCTATTGGATGCACAAGATTGCATAAAAACCCTAATTGGACAAGAACAAGCCTGGGGAGGACGAAAATGACCTAAATGTACATCCAATGACACAAATGAACTTATTGGATGCACAAGATTGGTTAAAAACCATAATTGGACAAGAATAAGCCTAGGGAGGACGTAAATGACCTAAATGTTCATCCAATGACACAAATGAACTTATTGGATGCACAAGATTGGTTAAAAACCCTAATTGGACAAGAATAAGCATAGGGAGGACGAAAATGATCTAAATGTTCATCCAATGACACAAACACACATATTGGATGCACAAGATTGCTTAAAACCCTAATTGGACAAGAATAAGACTTGGGAGGACGAAAATGACCTAAATGTTCATCCAATGACACAAATGAACTTATTGGATGCACAAGATTGGTTAAAAACCCTAATTGGACAAGAATAAGCCTAGGGAGGACGAAAATGACCTAAATGTTCGTCCAATGACACAAACACACCTATTGGATGCACAAGATTGCATAAAAACCCTAATTGGACAAGAATAAGCCTAGGGAGGACGAAAATGACCTAAATGTTCATCCAATGACACAAATGAACTTATTGGAAGCACAAGATTGGTTAAAAACCCTATTTGGACAAAAATAAACCTAGGGAGGACGAAAATGACCTAAATAATCATCCAATGACACAAATGAACTTATTGGATGCACAAGATTGGTTAAAAACCCTAATTGGACCAGAATAAGCCAAGGGAGGACGAGAATGACCTAAATGTTCGTCCAATGACACAAACACACCTATTGGATGCACAAGATTGCATAAAAACCCTAATTGGACAAGAATAAGACTAGGGAGGACGAAAATGACCTAAATGTTCCTCCAATGACACAAACACACCTATTGGATGCACAAGATTGCATAAAAACCCTAATTGGACAAGAATAAGACTAGGGAGGACGAAAATGACCTAAATGTTCATCCAATGACACAAATGAACTTATTGGATGCACAATATTGGTTAAAAACCCTAATAGGACAAGAATAAGCCTAGGGAGGACGAAAATGACCTAAATGTTCGTCCAATGACACAAACACACCTATTGGATGCACAAGATTGCATAAAAACCCTAATTAGACAAGAATAAGACTAGGGAGGACGAAAATGACCTAAATGATCATCCAATGACACAAATGAACTTATTGGATGCACAAGATTGGTTAAAAACCCTAATTGGACAAGAATAAGCCTAGGGAGGACGAAAATGACCTAAATGTTAATCCAATGACACAAACACACCTATTGGATGCACTAGATTGGTTAGAAACCCTAATTGGACAAGAATAAGCCTAGGGAGGACGAAAATGACCTAAATGTTCATCCAATGACACAAACACACCTATTGGATGCACAAGATTGGTTAGAAACCCTAATTGGACAAGAATATGCCTAGGGAGGACGAAAATGACCTAAATGTTCATCCAATGACACGAACACACCTATTGGATGCACACGATTGATTAGAAACCCTAATTTGACAAGAATAAGCCTAGGGAGGACAAAAATGACCTAACTATTCATCCAATGACACAAATGAACTTATTGGATGCACAAGATTGGTTAAAAACCCTAATTGGAAAAGAATAAGTCTAGGGAGGACGAAAATGACCTAAATGTTCATCCAATGACACAAACACACCTATTGGATGCACAAGATTGGTTAGAAACCCTAATTGGACAAGAATAAGCCTAGGGAGGACGAAAATGACCTAAATGTTAATCCAATGACACAAATGAACTTATTGGATGCACAAGATTGGTTAAAAACCCTAATTGGACAAGAATAAGCCTAGGGAGGACGAAAATAACCTAAATGTTCATCAAATGACTAAACACACCTATTGGATGCACAAGATTGGTTAGAAACCCTAATTGCACAAGAATAAGCCTAGGAAGGACGAAAATGACCTAAATGTTCACTCAATGACACAAATGAACTTATTGGATGCACAAGATTGGTTAAAAACCCTAATTGGACAAGAATAAGCCTAGGGAGGACGAAAATGACCTAAATGTTCATCCAATGACACAAACACACCTATTGGATGCATAAGATTGGTTAAAAATCCTAATTGGACAAGAATAAGCCTAGGGAGGACGAAAATGACCTAAATGTTCGTCCAATGACACAAACACACCTATTGGATGCACAAGATTGCATAAAAACCCTAATTGGACAAGAATAAGACTAGGGAGGACGAAAATGACCTAAATGTTCCTCCAATGACACAAACACACCTATTGGATGCACAAGATTGCATAAAAACCCTAATTCGACAAGAATAAGACTAGGGAGGACGAAAATGACCTAAATGTTACTCCAATGACACAAATGAACTTATTGGATGCACAAGATTGGTTAAAAACCCTAATTGGACAAGAATAAGCCTAGGGAGGACGAAAATGACCTAAATGTTCGTCCAATGACACAAACACACCTATTGGATGCACAAGATTGGTTGAAAACCCTAATTGGACAAGAATAAGCCTAGGGAGGACGAAAATGACCTAAATGTTCATCCAATGACACAAATGAACTTATTGGATGCACAAGATTGGTTAAAAACCCTAATTGGACAAGAATAAGCATAGGGAGGACGAAAATGACCTAAATATTCCTCCAACGACACAAACACACCTATTGGATGCACAAGATTGCATAAAAACCCTAATTGGACAAGAATAAGACAAGGGAGGACGAAAATGACCTAAATGTTCATCCAATGACAAAAATGAACTTATTGGATACACAAGATTGGTTAAAAACCCTAATTGGACAAGAATTAGCCTAGGGATGACGAAAATGACCTAAATGTTCGTCCAATGACACAAACACACCTATTGGATGCACAAGATTGGTTGAAAACCCTAATTGGACAAGAATAAGCCTAGGGAGGACGAAAATGACCTAAATGTTCATCCAATGACACAAATGAACTTATTGGATGCACAAGATTGGTTAAAAACCCTAATTGGACAAGAATAAGCATAGGGAGGACGAAAATGACCTAAATATTCCTCCAACGACACAAACACACCTATTGGATGCACAAGATTGCATAAAAACCCTAATTGGACAAGAATAAGACAAGGGAGGACGAAAATGACCTAAATGTTCATCCAATGACACAAATGAACTTATTGGATACACAAGATTGGTTAAAAACCCTAATTGGACAAGAATAAGCCTAGGGAGGACGAAAATGACCTAAATGTTCGTCCAATGACACAAACACACCAATTGGATGCACAAGATTGCATAAAAACCCTAATTCGACAAGAATAAGACTAGGGAGGACGAAAATGACCTAAATGTTCCTCCAATGACACAAACACACCTATTGGATGCACAAGATTGCATAAAAACCCTAATTGGACAAGAATAAGACTAGGGAGGACGAAAATGACCTAAATGTTCATCCAATGACACAAATGAACTTATTGTATGCACAAGATTGGTTAGAAACCCTAATTGGACAAGAATAAGCATAGGGAGGACGAAAATTACCTAAATGTTCATCCAATGACACAAACACACATATTGGATGCACAAGATTGCTTAAAACCCTAATTGGACAAGAATAAGACTAGGGAGGACGAAAATGACCTAAATGTTCATCGAATGACACAAATGAACTTATTGGATGCACAAGATTGGTTAAAAACCCTAATTGGACAAGAATAAGCCTAGGGAGGACGAAAATGACCTAAAATTTCGTCCAATGACACAAACACACCTATTTGATGCCCAAGATTGCATAAAAACCCTAATTGGACAAGAATAAGACAAGGGAGGACGAAAATGACCTAAATGTTCCTGCAATGACACAAACACACCTATTGGATGCACAAGATTGCATAAAAACCCTAATTGGACAAGAATAAGACTAGGGAGGACGAAAATGACCTAAATGTTCATCCAATGACACAAACACACCTATTGGATGCACAAGATTGCATAAAAACCATAATTGGACAAGAATAAGACTAGGGAGGACGAAAATGACCTAAATGTTCCTCCAATGACACAAACACACCTATTGGATGCACAATATTGCATAAAAACCCTAATTGGACAAGAATAAGCATAGGGAGGACGAAAATTACCTAAATGTTCGTCCAATGACACAAACACACCTATTGGATGCACAAGATTGCATAAAAACCCAAATTGGACAAGAATCAGACTAGGGAGGACGAAAATGACCTAAATGTTCATCCAATGACACAAATGAACTTATTGGATGCACAAGATTGGTTAAAAACTCTAATTGGACAAGAATAAGCCTAGGGAGAACGAAAATGACCTAAATGTTCATCCAATGACACAAATGAACTTATTGGATGCACAAGGTTGGTTGAAAACCCTAATTGGACAAGAATAAGCCTAGGGAGGACGAAAATGACCAAAATGTTCATCCAATGACACAAATGAACTTATTGGATGCACAAGGTTGGTTAAAAACCCTAATTGAACAAGAATAAGCCTAGGGAGGACGAAAATGACCTAAATATTCGTCCAATGACACAAACACACCAATTGGATGCACAAGATTGCATAAAAACCCTAATTGGACAAGAATAAGCCTAGGGAGGACGAAAATGACCTAAATGTCCGTCCAATGACACAAACACACCTATTGGATGCACAAGATTGCATAAAAACCCTAATTGGACAAGAATAAGCCTAGGGAGGACGAAAATGACCTAAATGTTCATCCAATGACACAAATGAACTTATTGGAAGCACAAGATTGGTTAAAAACTCTAATTGGACAAAAATAAGCCTAGGGAGGACGAAAATGACCTAAATGTTCGTCCAATGACACAAACACACCTATTGGATGCACAAGATTGCATAAAAACCCTAATTGGACAAGAATAAGACTAGGGAGGACGAAAATGACCTAAATGTTCCTCCAATGACACAAACACACCTATTGGATGCACAAGATTGCATAAAAACCCTAATTGGACAAGAATAAGACTAGGGAGGACGAAAATGACCTAAATGTTCATCCAATGACACAAATGAACTTATTGGATGCACAAGATTGGTTAAAAACCCTAATTGGACAAGAATAAGCATAGGGAGTACGAAAATGACCTAAATGTTCGTCCAATGACACAAACCCACATATTGGATGCACAAGATTGCTTAAAACCCTAATTGGACAAGAATAAGACTAGGGAGGACGAAAATGACCTAAATGTTCATCCAATGACACAAATGAACTTATTGAATGCACAAGATTGGTTAAAAACCCTAATCGGACAAGAATAAGCCTAGGGAGGACGAAAATGACCTAAATGTTCTTCCAATGACAGAAACACACCTATTGGATGCACAAGATTGCATAAAAACCCTAATTGGACAAGAATAAGACTAGGGAGGACGAAAATGACCTAAATGTTCCTCCAATGACACAAACACACCTATTGGATGCACAAGATTGCATAAAAACCCTAATTGGACAAGAATAAGACTAGGGAGGACGAAAATGACCTAAATGTTCATCCAATGACACAAATGAACTTATTGGATGCACAAGATTGGTAAAAAACCCTAATAGGACAAGAATAAGCCTAGGGAGGACGAAAATGACCTAAATGTTCGTCCAATGACACAAACACACCTATTGGATGCACAAGATTGCATAAAAACCCTAATTGGACAAGAATAAGACTAGGGAGGACGAAAATGACCTAAATGTTCATCCAATGACACAAATGAACTTATTGGATGCACAAGATTGGTTAAAAACCCTAATTGGACAAGAATAAGCATAGGGAGGACGAAAATGACCTAAACGTTCATCCAACCCACATATTGGATGCACAAGGTTGGTTAAAAACCCTAATTGGACAAGAATAAGCCTAGGGAGGACGAAAAAGACCTAAATGTTCGTCCAATGACACAAATGAACTTATTGAATGCACAAGATTGGTTAAAAACCCTAATCGGACAAGAATAAGCCTAGGGAGGACGAAAATGACCTAAATGTTCGTCCAATGACACAAACACACCTATTGGATCCACAAGATTGCATAAAAACCCTAATTGGACAAGAATAAGACTAGGGAGGACGAAAATGACCTAAATGTTCCTCCAATGACACAAACACACCTATTGGATGCACAAGATTGCATAAAAACCCTAATTGGACAAGAATAAGACTAGGGAGGACGAAATTGACCTAAATGTCCGTCCAATGACACAAACACACCTATTGGATGCACAAGGTTGGTTAAAAACCCTAATTGGACAAGAATAAGACTAGGGAGGACGAAAATGACCTAAATGTTCCTCCAATGACACAAACACACCTATTGGATGCACAAGATTGCATAAAAACCCTAATTGGACAAGAATAAGACTAGGGAGGACGAAAATGACCTAAATGTTCATCCAATGACACAAACACACTTATTGGATGCACAAGATTGCATAAAATCCCTAATTGGACAAGAATAAGACTAGGGAGGACGAAAATGACCTAAATGTTCCTCCAATGACACAAACACACCTATTGGATGCACAAGATTGCATAAAAACCCTAATTGGACAAGAATAAGACTAGGGAGGAGGAAAATGACCTAAATGTTCATCCAATGACACAAATGAACTTATTGGACGCACAAGATTGGTTAAAAACCCTAATTGGACAAGAATAAGCCTAGGGAGCACGAAAATGACCTAAATGTTCGTCCAATGACACAAACACACCTATTGGATGCACAAGATTGCATAAAAACCCTAATTGGACAAGAATAAGACTAGGGAGGACGAAAATGACCTAAATGTTCCTCCAATGACACAAACACACCTATTGGATGCACAAGATTGCATAAAAACCCTAATTGGACAAGAATAAGACTAGGGAGGACGAAAATGACCTAAATGTTCATCCAATGACACAAATGAAATTATTGGATGCACAAGATTGGTTAAAAACCCTAATTGGACAAAAATAAGTCTAGGGAGGACGAAAATGACCTAAATGTTCGTCCAATGACACAAACACACCTATTGGATGCACAAGATTGCATAAAAACCCTAATTGGACAAGAATAAGACTAGGGAGGACGAAAATGACCTAAATGTTCATCCAATGACACAAATGAACTTATTGGATGCACAAGATTGGTTAAAAACCCTAATTGGACAAGAATAAGGATATGGAGGACGAAAATGACCTAAATGTTCATCCAATGACACAAACACACATATTGGATGCACAAGATTGCATAAAAACCCTAATTGGACAAGAATAAGACTAGGGAGGACGAAAATGACCTAAATGTTCCTCCAATGACACAAACACACCTATTGGATGCACAATATTGCATAAAAACCCTAATTGGACAAGAATAAGACTAGGGAGGACGAAAATGACCTAAATGTTCCTCCAATGACACAAACACACCTATTGGATGCACAAGATTGCATAAAAACCCTAATTCGACAAGAATAAGACTAGGTAGGACGAAAATGACCTAAATGTTCCTGCAATGACACAAACACACCTATTGGATGCACAAGATTGCATAAAAACCCTAATTGGACAAGAATAAGACTAGGGAGGACGAAAATGACCTAAATGTTCATCCAATGACACAAATGAACTTATTGTATGCACAAGATTATTTAAAAACCCTAATTGGACAAGAATAAGCATAGGGAGGACGAAAATTACCTAAATGTTCGTCCAATGACACAAACACACCTATTGGATGCATAAGATTGGTTAAAAATCCTAATTGGACAAGAATAAGCCTAGGGAGGACGAAAATGACCTAAATGTTCGTCCAACGACACAAACACACCTATTGGATGCACAAGATTGCATAAAAACCCTAATTGGACAAGAATAAGACTAGGGAGGACGAAAATGACCTAAATGTTCCTCCAATGACACAAACACACCTATTGGATGCACAAGATTGCATAAAAACCCTAATTGGACAAGAATAAGACTAGGGAGGACGAAAATGACCTAAATGTTCATCCAATGACACAAATGAACTTATTGGATGCACAAGGTTGGTTGAAAACCCTAATTGGACAAGAATAAGCCTAGGGAGGACGAAAATGACCAAAATGTTCATCCAATGACACAAATGAACTTATTGGATGCACAAGGTTGGTTAAAAACCCTAATTGAACAAGAATAAGCCTAGGGAGGACGAAAATGACCTAAATGTTCGTCCAATGACACAAACACACCTATTGGATGCACAAGATTGCATAAAAATCATAATTGGACAAGAATAACACTAGGGAGGACGAAAATGACCTAAATGTTCATCCAATGACACAAATGAACTTATTGGATACACAAGATTGGTTAAAAACCCTAATTGGACAAGAATAAGCCTAGAGATGACGAAAATGACCTAAATGTTCGTCCAATGACACAAACACACCTATTGGATGCACAAGATTGCATAAAAACCCTAATTCGACAAGAATAAGACTAGGGAGGACGAAAATGACCTAAATGTTCATCCAATGACACAAATGAACTTATTGGATCCACAAGATTTGTTAAAAACCCTAATTGGACAAGAATAAGCATATGGAGGACGAAAATGACCTAAATGTTCATCCAATGACACAAACACACATATTGGATGCACAAGATTGCATAAAAACCCTAATTGGACAAGAATAAGACTATGGAGGACGAAAATGACCTAAATGTTCGTCCAATGACACAAACACACCTATTGGATACACAAGATTGGTTAAAAACCCTAATTGGACAAGAATAAGCCTAGAGATGACGAAAATGACCTAAATGTTCCTCCAATGACACAAACACACCTATTGGATGCACAAGATTGCATAAAAACCCTAATTGGACAAGAATAAGACTAGGGAGGACGAAAATGACCTAAATGTTCATCCAATGACACAAATGAACTTATTGGATGCACAAGATTGGTTAAAAACCCTAATTGGACAAGAATAAGTTTAGGGAGGACGAAAATGACCTAAATGTTCCTCCAATGACACAAACACACCTATTGTATGCACAAGATTGCATAAAAACCCTAATTGGACAAGAATAAGACTAGGGTGGACGAAAATGACCTAAATGTTCCTCCAATGACACAAACACACCTATTGGATGCACAAGATTGCATAAAAACCCTAATTCGACAAGAATAAGACTAAGGAGGACGAAAATGACCTAAATGTTCATCCAATGACACAAATGAACTTATTGGATGCACAAGATTGGTTAAAAACCCTAATTGGACAAGAATAAGCCTAGGGAGGACGAAAATGACCTAAATGTTCATCCAATGACACAAACACACCTATTGGATGCACAAGATTGTTTAGAAACCCTAATTGGACAAGAATAAGCCTAGGGAGGACGAAAATGACCTAAATGTTAATCCAATGACACATATGAACTTATTGGATGCACAAGATTGGTTAAAAACCCTAATTGGACAAGAATAAGCCTAGGGAGGACGAAAATGACCTAAATGTTAATCCAATGACACAACTCAACTTATTGGATGCACAAGATTGGTTAAAAACCCTAATTGGACAAGAATAAGCCTAGGGAGGACGAAAATGACCTAATTGATCATCCAATGACACAAACACACCTATTGGATGCACAAGATTGGTTAAAAACCCTAATTGGACAAGAATATGCCGAGGGAGGATGAAAATAACCTAATTGATCATCCAATGACACAAACACACCTATTGGATGCACAAGATTGGTTAAAAACCCTAATTGCACAAGAATATGCCTAGGGAGGACGAAAATGACCTAAATGTTAATCCAATGACACAAATGAACTTATTGGATGCACAAGATTGGTTAAAAACCCTTATTGGACAAGAATAAGCCTAGGGAGGACGAAAATGACCTAAATGTTAATCCAATGACACAACTCAACTTATTGGATGCCAGGATTGGTTAAAAACCCTAATTGGACAAGAATAAGCCTAGGGAGGACGAAAATGACCTAATTGATCATCCAATGACACAAACACACCAATTGGATGCACAAGATTCGTTAAAAACCCTAATTGGACAAGAATATGCCTAGGGAGGACGAAAATGACCTAATTGATCATCCAATGACACAAACACACCTATTGGATGCACAAGATTGGTTAAAAACCCTAATTGGACAAGAATATGCCTAGGGAGGACGATCATGACCTAAATATTAATTTAATGACACAAACAAACTTATTGGATGCACAAGATTGGTTAAAAACCCTAATTGGACAAGAATAAGCCTAGGGAGGACGAAAATGACCTAATTGATCATCCAATGACACAAACACACCTATTGGATGCACAAGATTGGTTAAAAACCCTAATTGGACAAGAATAAGCCTAGGGAGGACGAAAATGACCTAATTGATCATCCAATGACACAAACACACCTATTGGATGCACAAGATTGGTTAAAAACCCTAGTTGGACAAGAATATGCCTAGGGAGGACGAAAATGACCTAATTGATCATCCAATGACACAAACTCACCTTTTGGATGCACAAGATTGGTTAAAAACCCTAGTTGGACAAGAATATGCCTACGGAGGACGAAAATGACCTAATTGATCATCAATTGACACAAATGAACCTATTGGATGCACAAGATTAGTTAAAAACCCTAATTGGACAAGAATAAGCCTAGGGAGGACGAAAATGACCTAATTGATCATCCAATGACACAAACACACCTATTGGATGCACAAGATTGGTTAAAAACCCTGATTGGACAAGAATAAGCCTAGGGAGGACCAAAATGACCTAATAGATCATCCAATGACACAAACGCACCTATTGGATGCACAAGATTGGTTAAAAACCCTAATTGGACAAGAATAAGCCTAGGGAGGACGAAAATGACCTAATTGATCATCCAATGACACAAACACACCTATTGGATGCACAAGATTGGTTAAAAACCCTAATTGGATAAGAATATGCCTAGGGAGGACGAAAATGACCTAATTGATCATCCAATGAAACAAACACACCTATTGGAAGCACAAGATTGGTTAAAAACCCTAATTGGACAAGAATATGCTTAGGGAGGACGAAAATGACCTAAATGTTAATTCAATGACACAAACAAAGTTATTGGATGCACAAGATTGGTTAAAAACCCTAATTGGACAAGAATAAGCCTAGGGAGGACGAAAATGACCTAATTGATCATCCAATGACACAAACACACCTATTGGATGCACAAGATTGGTTAAAAACCCTAGTTGGACAAGAATATGCCTAGGGAGGACGAAAATGACCTAATTGATCATCCAATGACACAAACACACCTATTGGATGCACAAGATTGGTTAAAAACCCTAAGCCTAGGGAGGACGAAAATGGCCTAATTCATCATCCAAACACACAAACACACCTATTGGATGCACAAGATTGGTTACAAACCCTAGTTGGACAAGAATATGCCTAGGGAGGACGAAAATGACCTAACTGATCATCCAATGACACAAATGAACTTATTGGATGCACAAGATTGGTTAAAAACCCTAATTGGACAAGAATAAGCCTTGGGAGGACGAAAATGACCTAATTGATCATCCAATGACACAAACACACCTATTGGATGCACAAGATTGGTCAAAAACCCTAATTGGACAAGAATATGCCTAGGGAGGACGAAAATGACCTAAATATTAATTCAATGACACAAACAAAGTTATTGGATGCACAAGATTGGTTAAAAACCCTAATTGGACAAGAATAAGCCTAGGGAGGACGAAAATGACCTAATTGATCATCCAATGACACAAACACACCTATTGGATGCACAAGATTGGTTAAAAACCCTAATTGGACAAGAATATGCATAAGGGAGGACGAACATTACCTAAATATTAATTCAATGACACAAACAAACTTATCGGATGCACAAGATTGGTTAAAAACTCTAATTGGACAAGAATATGCCTAGGGAGGACGAATATGACCTAAATGTTAATCCAATAACACAAATGAACTTATTGGATGCACAAGATTGGTTAAAAACCCTAATTGGACAAGAATAAGCCTAGGGAGAACGAAAATGACCTAAATGTTAATCCAATAACACAACTCAACTTATTGAATGCACAAGATTGGTTAAAAACCCTAATTGGACAAGAATAAGCCTAGGGAGGACGAAAATGACCTAATTGATCATCGAATGATACAAACACACGTATTGGATGCACAAGATTGGTTAAAAACCCTAATTGGACAAGAATATGCCTAGGGAGGACGAAAATGACCTAATTGATCATCCAATGACACAAATGAACTTATTGGATGCACAAGATTGGTTAAAAACCCTAATTGGACAAGAATAAGCCTAGGGAGGACGAAAATGACCTAATTGATCATCCAATGACACAAACACACCTATTGGATGCACAAGATTGGTTAAAAACCCTAATTAGACAAGAATATGCCTAGGGAGGACGAAAATGACCTAAATGTTAATCCAATGACTCAAATGAACTTATTGGATGCACAAGATTGGTTAAAAACCCTAATTGGACAAGAATAAGCCTAGGGAGGACGAAAATGACCTAATTGATCATCCAATGACACAAACACACCTATTGGATGCACAAGATTGGTTAAAAACCCTAACTGGACAAGAATATGCCTAGGGAGGACGAAAATGACCTAATTGATCATCCAATGACACAAACACACCTATTGGATGCACAAGATTGGTTAAAAACACTAATTGGACAAGAATAAGCCTAGAGAGGACGAAAATGACCTAATTGATCATCCAATGACACAAACACTTCTATTGGATGCACAAGATTGGTTGAAAACCCTAATTGGACAAGAATAAGCCTGGGGAGGAAGAAAATGACCTAATTTATTATCCAATGACAAAAACACACATATTGGATGCACAAGATTGGTTAAAAACCCTAATTGGACAAGAATAAGCCTATGGAGGACGAAAATGACCAAATTGATCATCCAATGACACAAACACACCTATTGGGTGCACAAGATTGATTAAAAACCCTAATTGGACAAGAATATGCCTAGGGAGGACGAAAATGACCTAAATATTAATTCAATGACACAAACAAAGTTATTGGATGCACAAGATTGGTTAAAAACCCTAATTGGACAAGAATAAGCCTAGGGAGGACGAAAATGACCTAATTGATCATCCAATGACACAAACACACCTATTGGATGCACAAGATTGGTTAAAAACCCTAATTGGACAACAATATGCCTAGGGAGGACGAATATGACCTAAATGTTAATCCAATAACACAAATGAACTTATTCGATGCACAAGATGGGTTAAAAACCCTAATTGGACAAGAATATGCCTAGGGAGAACGAAAATGACCTAAATGTTAATCCAATGACACAACTCAACTTATTGGATGCACAAGATTGGTTAAAAACCCTAATTGGACAAGAATAAGCCTAGGGAGGACGAAAATGACCTAATTGATCATCCAATGACACAAACACACCTATTGGATGCACAAGATTGGTTAAAAACCCTAATTGGACAAGAATTTGCCTAGGGAGGACGAAAATGACCTAATTGGTCATCCAATGACACAAACACACCTATTGGATGCACAAGATTGGTTAAAAACCCTAATTGGACAAGAATAAGCCTAGGGAGGACGAAAATGACCTAATTGATCATCCAATGACACAAACACACCTATTGGATGCACAAGATTGGTTAAAAACCCTAATTGGACAAGAATAAGCCTAGGGAGAACGAAAATGACCTAATTGATCATCCAATGACACATACACACCTATTGGATGCACATGATTGGTTTAAAACCTTAGTTGGACAAGAATATGCCTAGGGAGGACGAAAATTACCTAATTGATCATCCAATGACACAAACACACCTATTGGATGCACAAGATTGGTTAAAAACCCTAATTGGACAAGAATATGCCTAGGGAGGACGAATATGACCTAAATGTTAATCCAATAACACAAATGAACTTATTGGATGCACAAGATTAGTTACAAACCCTAATTGGACAAGAATAAGCCTAGGGAGGACGAAAATGACCTAATTGATCATCCAATGACACAAACACACCTATTGGATGCACAAGATTGGTTAAAAACCCTAATTGGACAAGAATATGCCTAGGGATGACGAAAATGACCTAAATGTTAATCCAATGACACAAACACACCTATTGGATGCACAAGATTGGTTAAAAACCCTAATTGGACAAGAATAAGCCTAGGGAGGACGAAAATGACCTAATTGATCATCCAATGACACAAACACACCTATTGGATGCACAAGATTGGTTAAAAACCCTAATTGGACAAGAATATGCCTAGGGAGGACGAAAATGACCCAAATATTAATTCAATGACACAAACAAAGTTATTGGATGCACAAGATTGGTTAAAAACCCTAATTGGACAAGAATAAGCCTAGGGAGGACGAAAATGACCTAATTGATCATCCAATGACACAAACACACCTATTGGATGCACAAGATTGGTTAAAAACCCTAATTGGACAAGAATAAGCCTAGGGAGGACGAAAATGACCTAATTGATCATCCAATGACACAAACACACCTATTGGATGCACAAGATTGGTTAAAAACCCTAGTTGGACAAGAATATGCCTAGGGAGGACGAAAATGACCTAATTGATCATCCAATGACACAAACTCACCTTTTGGATGCACAAGATTGGTTAAAAACCCTAGTTGGACAAGAATATGCCTACGGAGGACGAAAATGACCTAATTGATCATCAATTGACACAAATGAACCTATTGGATGCACAAGATTAGTTAAAAACCCTAATTGGACAAGAATAAGCCTAGGGAGGACGAAAATGACCTAATTGATCATCCAATGACACAAACACACCTATTGGATGCACAAGATTGGTTAAAAACCCTGATTGGACAAGAATAAGCCTAGGGAGGACCAAAATGACCTAATAGATCATCCAATGACACAAACGCACCTATTGGATGCACAAGATTGGTTAAAAACCCTAATTGGACAAGAATAAGCCTAGGGAGGACGAAAATGACCTAATTGATCATCCAATGACACAAACACACCTATTGGATGCACAAGATTGGTTAAAAACCCTAATTGGATAAGAATATGCCTAGGGAGGACGAAAATGACCTAATTGATCATCCAATGAAACAAACACACCTATTGGAAGCACAAGATTGGTTAAAAACCCTAATTGGACAAGAATATGCTTAGGGAGGACGAAAATGACCTAAATGTTAATTCAATGACACAAACAAAGTTATTGGATGCACAAGATTGGTTAAAAACCCTAATTGGACAAGAATAAGCCTAGGGAGGACGAAAATGACCTAATTGATCATCCAATGACACAAACACACCTATTGGATGCACAAGATTGGTTAAAAACCCTAGTTGGACAAGAATATGCCGAGGGAGGACTAAAATGACCTAAATATTAATTCAATGACACAAACAAAGTTATTGGATGCACAAGATTGGTTAAAAACCCTAATTGGACAAGAATAAGCCTAGGGAGGACGAAAATGACCTAATTGATCATCCAATGACACAAACACACCTATTGGATGCACAAGATTGGTTAAAAACTCTAATTGGACAAGAATAAGCCTAGGGAGGACGAAAATGACCTAATTGATCATCCATTGCCACAAACACACCTATAGGATGCACAAGATTGGTTAAAAACCCTAATTGGACAAGAATGTGCCTAGGGAGGACGAAAATGACCTAATTGATCATCCAATGACACACACACACCTATTGGATGCACAAGATTGGTTAAAAACCCTAATTGGACAAGAATATGCCTAGGGAGGACGAAAATGACCTAAATATTAATTCAATCACACAAACAAAGTTATTGGATGCACAAGATTGGTTAAAAACCCTAATTGGACAAGAATAAGCCTAGGGAGGACGAAAATGACCTAATTGATCATCCAATGACACAAACACACCTATTGGATGCACAAGATTGGTTAAAAACCCTAATTGGACAAGAATATGCCTAGGGAGGACGAAAATGACCTAAATATTAATTCAATGACACAAACAAAGTTATTGGATTCACAAGATTGGTTAAAAACCCTAATTGGACAAGAATATGCCTAGGGAGGACGAATATGACCTAAATGTTAATCCAATAACACAAATGAACTTATTGGATGCACAAGATTGGTTAAAAACCTTAATTGGACAAGAATATGCCTAGGGAGGACTGATATGACCTAAATGTTAATCCAATGACACAAATGAACTTATTGGATGCACAAGATTGGTTAAAAACCCTAATTGGACAAGAATAAGCCTAGGGAGGACGAAAATGACCTAATTAATCATCCAATGACACAAACACACCTATTGGATGCACAAGATTGGTTAAAAACCCTAATTGGACAAGAATATGCCTAGGGAGGACGAAAATGACCGAAATATTAATTCAATGACACAAAAAAAGTTATTGGATGAACAAGATTGGTTAAAAACCCTAATTGGACAAGAATAAGCCTAGGGAGGACGAAAATGACCTAATTGATCATCCAATGACACAAGCACACCTATTGGATGCACAAGATTGGTTAAAACCCCTAATTGGACAAGAATATGCCTAGGGAGGACGAAAATGACCTAAATATTATTTCAATGACACAAACACACCTATTGGATGCACAAGATTGGTTAAAAACCCTAATTGGACAAGAATATGCCTAGGGAGGATGAATATGACCTAAATGTTAATCCAATAACACAAATGAACTTATTGGATGCACAAGATTGGTTAAAAACCCTAATTGGACAAGAATATGCCTAGGGAGGACTGATATGACCTAAATGTTAATCCAATGACACAAATGAACTTATTGGATGCACAAGATTGGTTAAAAACCCTAATTGGACAAGAATAAGCCTAGGGAGGACGAAAATGACCTAATTGATCATCCATTGAAACAAACACACCTATTGGATGCACAAGATTGGTTAAAAACCCTAATTGGACAAGAATAAGCCTAGGGAGGACGAAAATGACCTAATTGATCATCCAATGACACAAACACACCTATTGGATGCACAAGATTGGTTAAAAACCCTAATTGGACAAGAATAAGCCTAGGGAGGACGAAAATGACCTATATGTTCATCCAATGACACAAACACACCTATTGGATGCACAAGATTGGTTAGAAACCCTAATTGGACAAGAATAAGCCTAGGGAGGACGAAAATGACCTAAATGTTAATCCAATGACACAAATGAACTTATTGGATGCACAAGATTGGTTAAAAACCCTAATTGGACAAGAATAAGCCTAGGGAGGACGAAAATAACCTAAATGTTCATCAAATGACTAAACACACCTATTGGATGCACAAGATTGGTTAGAAACCCTAATTGGACAATAATAAGCCTAGGAAGGACGAAAATGACCTAAATGTTCACCCAAAGACACAAATGAACTTATTGGATGCACAAGATTGGTTAAAAACCCTAATTGGACAAGAATAAGCCTAGGGAGGACGAAAATGACCTAAATGTTCATCCAATGACACAAACACACCTATTGGATGCACAAGATTGGTTAGAAACCCTAATTGGACAAGAATAAGCCTAGGGAGGACGAAAATGACCTAAATGTTAATCCAATGACACAAATGAACTTATTGGATGCACAAGATTGGTTAAAAACCCTAATTGGACAAGAATAAGCCTAGTGAGGACGAAAATGACCTAAATGTTCATCCAAAGACACAAACACACCTATTGGATGCACAAGATTGGTTAAAAACCCTAATTGGACAAGAATAAGCATAGGGAGGACGAAAATGACCTAAATGTTCATCCAATGACACAATTGAACTTATTGGATGCACAAGATTGGTTAAAAAGCCTAATTGGACAAGAATAAGCCTAGGGAGGACGAAAATGATCTAAATGTTCATCCAATGACACAAACACACCTATTGGATGCACAAGATTGGTTAGAAACCCTAATTGGACAAGAATAAGCCTAGGGAGGACGAAAATGACCTAAATGTTAATCCAATGACACAAATGAACTTATTGGATGCACAAGATTGGTTAAAAACCCTAATTGGACAAGAATAAGCCTAGGGTGGACGAAAATAACCTAAATGTTCATCAAATGACTAAACACACCTATTCGATGCACAAGAATGGTTAGAAACCCTAATTGGACAAGAATAAGCCTAGGGAGGACGAAAATGACCTAACTATTCATCCAATGACACAAATGAACTTATTGGATGCACAAGATTGGTTAAAAACCCTAATTGGACAAGAATAAGCCTAGGGAGGACGAAAATGACCTAAATGTTCATCCAATGACACAAACACACCTATTGGATGCACAAGATTGGTTAGAAACCGTAATTGGACAAGAATAAGCCTTGGGAGGACGAAAATGACCTAAATGTTCATCCAATGACACAAATGAACTTATTGGATGCACAAGATTGGTTAAAAACCCTAATTGGACAAGAATAAGCCTAGGGAGGACGAAAATGACCTAAATGTTCATCCAATGACACAAATGAACTTATTGGATGCACAAGATTGGTTAAAAACCCTAATTGGACAAGAATAAGCCTAGGGAGGACGAAAATGACTTAAATCTTAATCCAATGACAAAAATGAACTTATTGGATGCACAAGATTGCTTAAAACCCTAATTGCATAAGAATAAGCCTTGGGAGGACGAAAATGACCTAAATGTTCATCAAATGACACAAACACACCTATTGGATGCACAAGATTGGCTTAAAACCCTAATTGGACAAGAATAAGACTAGGGATGACGAAAATGACCTAAATGTTCATCCAATGACACAAACACACCTATTGGATGCACAAGATTGGTTAAAAACCCTAATTGGACAACAATAAGCCTAGGGAGGAGGAAAAGACCTAAATGTTCATCTAATGACACAAACACACCTATTGGATGCACAAGATTGGTTAAAAACCTTAATTGGACAACAATAAGCCTAGGGAGGATGAAAATGACCTAAATGTTCATCCAATGACACAAATGACCTTATTGGATGCACAAGATTGGTTAAAAACCCTAATTGGACAAGAATAAGCCTAGGGAGGACGAAAATGACCTAAATGTTCATCCAATGACACAAATGAACTTATTGGATGCACAAGATTGGTTGAAAACCCTAATTAGACAAGAATAAGCCTAGGGAGGACGAAAATGACCTAAATGTTCCTCCAATGACACAAACACACCTATTGGATGCACAAGATTGCATAAAAACCCTAATTGGACAAGAATAAGACTAGGGAGGACGAAAATGACCTAAATGTTCCTCCAATGACACAAACACACCTATTGGATGCACAAGATTGCATAAAACCCCTAATTGGACAAGAATAAGCATATGGAGGACGAAAATGACCTAAATGTTCATCCAATGACACAAATGAACTTATTGGATGCACAAGATTGGTTAAAAACCCTAATTGGACAAGAATAAGCCTAGGGAGGACGAAAATGACCTAAATGTTCATCCAATGACACAAATGAACTTATTGGATGCACAAGATTGGTCAAAAACCCTAATTAGACAAGAATAAGCCTAGGGAGGACGAAAATGACCTAAATGTTCCTCCAATGACACAAACACACCTATTGGATGCACAAGATTGCATAAAAACCCTAATTGGACAAGAATAAGACTAGGGAGGACGAAAATAACCTAAATGTTCCTCTAATGACACAAATGAACTAATTGGATGCACAAGGTTGGTTAAAAACCCTAATTGGACAAGAATAAGCATAGGGAGGACGAAAATGACCTAAATGTTCATCCAATGACACAAATGAACTTATTGGATGCACAAGATTGGTTAAAAACCCTAATTGGACAAGAATAAGCCTAGGGAGGACGAAAATGACCTAAATGTTCATCCAATGACACAAATGAACTTATTGGATGCACAAGATTGGTTAAAAACCCTAATTGGACAAGAATAAGCCTAGGGAGGACGAAAATGACCTAAATGTTCATCCAATGACACAAATGAACTTATTGGATGCACAAGATGGGTTGAAAACCCTAATTGGACAAGAATAAGCCTAGGGAGGACGAAAATGACCTAAATGTTCATCCAATGACACAAATGAACTTATTGGATGCACAAGATTGGTTAAAAACCCTAATTGGACAAGAATAAGCCTAGGGAGGACGAAAATGACCTAAATGTTCATCCAATGACACAAACACACCTATTGGATGCACAAGATTACATAAAAACCCTAATCGGACAAGAATAAGACTAGGGAGGACGAAAATGACCTAAATGTTTATCCAATGACACAAACACACCTATTGGATGCACAAGATTGGTTAAAAACCCTAATTGGACAAGAATAAGCCTAGGGAAGACGAAAATGACTTAAATGTTCATCCAATGACACAAATCGACTTATTGGATGCACACGATTGGTTAAAAACCCTAATTGGACAAGAATAAGCCTAGGGACGACGAAAATGACATAAATGTTCATCCAATGACACAAATGAACTTATTGGATGCACAAGGTTGGTTAAAAACCCTAATTGGTCAAGAATAAGCCTAGGGAGGGCGAAAATGACCTAAATGTTCGTCCAATGACACAAACACACCTATTGGATGCACAAGATTGCATAAAAACCCTAATTGGACAAGAATAAGACTAGGGAGGACGAAAATGACCTAGATGTTCATCCAATGACACAAATGAACTTATTGGATGCACAAGATTGGTTACAAACCCTAATTGGAAAAGAATAAGCCTAGGGAGAACGAAAATGACCTAAATGTTCATCCAATGACACAAATGAACCTATTGGATGCACAAGATTGCATAAAAACCCTAATTGGACAAGAATATGACTAGGGAGGACGAAAATGACCTAAATGTTCCTCCAATGACACAAACACACCTATTGGATGCACAAGATTGCATAAAAACCCTAATTGGACAAGAATAAGACTAGGGAGGACGAAAATGACCTAAATGTTCCTCCAATGACACAAACACACCTATTGGATGCACAAGATTGCATAAAAACCCTAATTGGACAAGAATAAGACTAGGGAGGACGAAAATGACCTAAATGTTCCTCCAATGACAGAAACACACCTTTTGGATGCACAACATTGCATAAAAACCCTAATTCGACAAGAATAAGACTAGGGAGGACGAAAATGACCTCAATGTTCCTCCAATGACACAAACACACCTATTGGATGCACAAGATTGCATAAAAACCCTAATTGGACAAGAATAAGACTAGGGAGGACGAAAATGACCTAAATGTTCCTCCAATGACACAAACACACCTATTGGATGCACAAGATTGCATAAAAACCCTAATTCGACAAGAATAAGACTAGGGAGGACGAAAATGACCTAAATGTTCCTGCAATGACACAAACACACCTATTGGATGCACAAGATTGCATAAAAACCCTAATTGGACAAGATTAAGACTAGGGAGGACGAAAATGACCTAAATGTTCATCCAATGACACAAACACACCTATTGGATGCACAAGATTGCATAAAAACCCTAATTCGACAAGAATAAGACTAGGGAGGACGAAAATGACCTAAATGTTCCTCCAATGACACAAACACACCTATTGGATGCACAAGATTGCATAAAAACCCTAATTGGACAATAATAAGACTTGGGAGGACGAAAATGACCTAAATGTTCATCCAATGACACAAATGAACTTATTGGATGCACAAGATTGGTTAAAAACCCTAATTGGCCAAGAATAAGCCTAGGGAGGACGAAAATGACCTAAATGTTCGTCCAATGACACAAACACACCTATTGGATGCACAAGATTGCATAAAAACCCTAATTGGACAATAATAAGACTAGGGAGGACGAAAATGACCTAAATGTTCATCCAATGACACAAATGAACTTATTGGATGCACAAGATTGGTTAAAAACCCTAATTGGACAAGAATAAGCATAGGGAGGACGAAAATGACCTAAATGTTCATCCATTGACACAAACCCACATTATGGATGCACAAGATTGCTTAAAACCCTAATTGGACAAGATAAGACTAGGGAGGACGAAAATGACCTAAATGTTCATCCAATGACACAAATGAACTTATTGAATGCACAACATTGGATAAAAACCCTAATCGGACATGAATAAGCCTAGGGAGGACGAAAATGACCTAAATGTTCGTCCAATGACACAAACACACCTATTGGATGCACATGATTGCATAAAAACCCTAACTGGACAAGAATAAGACTAGGGAGGACGAAAATGACCTAAATGTTCCTCCAATGACACAAACACACCTATTGGATGCACAAGATTGCATAAAAACCCTAATTGGACAAGAATAAGACTAGGGAGGACGAAAATGACCTAAATGTTCATCCAATGACACAAATGAACTTATTGGATGCACAAGATTGGTTAAAAACCCTAATTGGACAAGAATAAGTTTAGGGAGGACGAAAATGACCTAAATGTTCCTCCAATGACACAAACACACCTATTGGATGCACAAGATTGCATAAAAAC